>CATKWJ010000988.1:0-119927 GCA_949825065.1 Odontocerum albicorne
AAAATATTTTCAATCGAAATGTTATTAAATTTTTGGTTCAGTTTCTAAGACACAGTGTCTCAGAATTCCATCGACTCCATCAGTTATTTAGAGCCTGTGTTAATGGAAGAATTGAATCTGTAACTGTGGAAGATAACTACTGAACGGGTTAGATTGGGGACTAGGAGAGTAAAACTCGGAACCATTTTGTACCAGTCTTGGCCATTAAATCTTTCTTACTTCTTGTTCGTTCTCAGTTTATTGCGAGCCAATACCTGGATTGGAAAAATTGTTCAAATTAAATTACTTGGTTAAAAGCGTGTACCTTTTATTTGTTTGCTTCTTTTTATACTTGACTGGTTTAATTAAAAAATAAGTTCATGTTAAATATATTAAATTATATTAGCTTTCATTTCCTGTATTTATCTTTTTTTGTCTTATTTATGCTTTTTCCTTGTTTATTAATTTTCTATCTCGATACACATATTTTGCCTCTTTAACATTCATACAACTTCTCATAAATCTTTTACGATTTCTTACATTTCCTTCTTTAAAAATATTATTCCCTTGATCCAATCATACTTTTTTTGATCCTCCTCCAGCACGTCTTCCATTCACATTTGCAATGTATATTTGTTTCGTTAGTCTATCTTTATTCATTCGTTATACATGCACAAACCATCTCAGAGTGCTCTTCTTCACCTAACTCAATATGTAAGTCTGAAGTTCAAATCCATCCCTTATCCCTTCATTCAATATTCTGTCGCACATTAATATCCTACGTATTTTTTCTGTGCACGATTTTTTTCAGCATTCGTTCGGCTCCTTTAACTATTTTTTACGTCCAAATTTCATTCTGGTGCTTCAAAGTTATTACTAAAATACTATTGTGTATACATTCTTCATTAACACATTTTACTTTGTATCTAAACATATTTTACTTTTCCTCTTTACAGATTTACAATAGTTTTAACAAATATATTATTGTACTATTGTTTTATCATAAGTGTAATAACCTTTTATCTTTTGTTGTATACAGTAAAACTTCTCAGACATATTACTAACATATGTAAAAGTTTTTCGAAGTAAAATTGTGTTTAAATGTATATTAGGTGAAAAATCAAACAGGCACACGGAATTTTTGCTAAATATAGAGAATTGAACTTGAAATCTTCTGGTGAACGACAACAGTCCACGATAAAATCAAAAATTACATTTGTATTTCACGAACGAATTTATTTCGAAATACGGCATGTCAAATATGATTGGAAGGTGTTTTAGAGGAAAAGAAAAGAAGTATGGTAGGATCAAGTGAATTATATTTTGATAGAAGGAAATGTAGAAAGTCAGAAAAATCGATGGAGTTTTATGTGAAGGTGTATGGATGAAGAATGAGTGCCGAGATAAGAGAGTTTGGTGATTCTATATGCTTACCACGATAGGGATACGGCTTAATGGTATGTACACATACACGTATGTATCAAATATCAAAGGGTGGGTATCAAATAATATTTTTTTTGTATTTACAGCATTTTTCTTGTATGTACAACCTGGCGGGTTTATTGTAAAGTAGCATATCTTTCTTACGATCAGAAAGGTGTTAACGAGTGTATGTACAATCTGGTGGATTTATTGTAAAGTAGCATATCTTTCATACAATCAGAAAGGTGTTAACGAGGGTATGTACAACCTGGCGGGTTTATTGTAAAGTACCATATCTTTCATACAATCAGAAAGGTGTTAACAAGAGTATGTACAACCTGGCGGGTTTATTGTAAAGTAGCATATCTTTCATACAATCAGAAAGGTGTTAACGAGAGAATGTACAACCTGGCGGGTTTATTGTAAAGTAGCATATCTTTAATACAATCAGAAAGGTGTTAACGAGAGTATGTACAACCTGGCGGGTTTGTTGTAAAATAGCATATCTTTCATACAATCAGAAAGGTGTTAACGAGGGTTTAAGTGAAAACCAGGCTGAAACATTTGAAAAACTTAAACCAAGGGAAATAGAATGGTCAACTCCCAGTTATGACATCTTACCAACTAGGCCACGAAAGTATTTTTATATAATATTTACATGTTAACTTAGGTGTATTTATTAGGAATCCTCCTGAAAACTCTTCTACTGTAAAATTATCAGGAAAACAAAAAGAAAACATCAAGATATTTGTGTATATCGCATAAATTATCGAGTTGAAAGCTTCTCTGAAATTCCAGCAGTATCATAAGATCTTTCATAGCACTTTCGTTCAAAAATCAAAGGATAAAATATCTCTCCAAATAGTTTTCGAGTAAACAAGAATCTCTAGTAAACTAAATCTAAAACTGTGTTTTGAAGTTTCGTGAATTTCGATGAGTAAACTGTTTTATCGAGAAATACTCCAGTATCTAAAAGAGATCGATCTTTGCAAGAATACTTGGATCGACTCCTTTTTGAAAGAATGTGATGGGTGGCAGAAAGTAGTTGTGTTTTTGAAGAACTTATTGTTTATTGTTATACTCGTACTCGTACTAGAGAGTAGAGATATCAAATTTTATTGTATTCCTAAGCATTGATATTTTATTAATGCAAATGATACTTTTTTTACTTACAAGATGACCTGAGCGAATAATGTTATCAATCACAAATGTCTTGTAAAAAAACACTTTTTTTTTGAAAAAAAAAAAAAACATAAGATAAAATATTTTTTCTATTTTCTTCATGGAATATTTCTATGACGTACATTTTTATTCTCACAGGACCTCAATATTTTAAAGTTAATATTTTATTTTTATTTATTATTTATGCATATATATCATCACGTTAATTCTCTGTTGGGATAGAAAAACAAGGCAGAGCACCAAACTTGCCTATTGCGATATATGATACTACCTTTTACCTCACATCTATGGTATACATCTTTCCAAAAAGTTTCTTGTGGTTATATTTCTCGTCACCTTTCCTTCCTTCAAAATTCCATTCAATTGGTTCAACCACTCTTTTCTCGGTCATCGTCTACCACCACTCATTTATGCTTACATTGTAAATTTGTTAAGTTAGTCTTTCATCCGTTTAAAATGTAAACATATTAGTGATAATAATAAACTTCAACGTTTTGAAGAGGATATGCAATCGTCAAATTAAAAATAATCAATCTATTGTTAAAAAATATTAAAGTACAGAATTAGCAGGGTACAAAGTACGTATTTATTTAAAAATGTGTGCTGGAAATCAAATCGCATCAGGACATTCAATGAATGAAAAAATATACATGTGCAACATTTTAAAATACAAAAATAAAACTACTGCAAAATTTTGTTCATTTATAATTAATGTTAATTTAGATACCTTAACAATTCGCACCAACGTTTCCTGAAATAAAGCTCTACCAGCACTGGCCGCAAGAATCAGGTAGTTTTGGCCGCAAGCCCCCGGGTGAAAGTTAAGCGTCTTACCAACTAGGCCACGAAGGCACTAAAATGGAAATTATTTGTTGCGCTATATCTTACATTAAAATATGTTTTTTCTTCTTTCAACTTTGCATTTTAAGTGCTTACACTGTGCCTTGAGGTGGAGAGAATTACCTCTCGAAACAAGATTTAAAAAAATATTGTGTATGCGATCAAATATTTAATAAAAAAAAATGTATTACTGAAATATAGTATATTTATCAAGGGCAACTATTATATATTTTTGGAACTTTGGCTTTTCTTATGATTTTATTTAGGTATCGAATATTTCATAAAATCCAGTGTTTTTATTTGTCTAAAATTGAGGCGACCTTTACATAAAATAAAAGACACGAAAAGTTTTGATAATAACATGTGATACAGCGGGGATTGAGTGGGCCATAAATAAAGAAATGGCTGTATAATACAGACAATTTGAATAAGAAGCCATGGAATGTTTATGGCCTGGAATCAAGGATGTGAAATTTTGAAAATTATCCGTTTCTTGAAAAAATTAACTTATCGTCATTATCATTGGCTGGTCAACTAATGATCCTTAGTCTCCTACAAAAGTAATTTTTTAATCTCTGTTTTGTCATCTGACAGATTCTCAATTTGTTTGTTCTGGCTATTTTCACATGTTCAGTCAGCCCTGCTATCGAAATCTTCATCTTCTGTCAAATCAATTATTAACTTGTTTGCGGCTAATTAAGTGTTTTGTTAATATTCTTACTATGTGTGGCTATTCTGCATAAATACAGTATCATGAAAAGCATTTACGCTTTTCTGGTCACAATTATTTTCAGTTAACGTGAATGGGTGAATGAAATGCTATAATACCTATACACGAGTGTATCAAGTAAGGAACGAATAAGTTGGGAGTGCGGTTAGTTCAGATTTTTTTTATGTTTTGATAAATTTATTTCCAAAAGGATAGTATAAAGCATTTATTTCCGGAGCACATTATAAACATTTATTTCCAAAGCATAATATAAAGTGAATGAGAGTGATATGTGATTTCAATAATTGAGTGTTAATATTATAAATGATTGAATAGTCAAACATTCTCCTCCATTATAAACTACTGTCTCGTTTAAATATTAATATTTTAATGCTCAACAGTAATTTCTTAATGAAAACATGAAATATAAAGTCATCTCTTAATAGAAACATTATTGGCCATTGTAATTTTGTCTGATTATCATTTTAATAAGTGATAACGGTCAAATAATATTTGAAAAATAAAAATTATCTACCTAAGACATTATGATATAAAATAACTTTTAATCCATAATCATGACAATGCCTAATAAATTATAACATATGGATAAAAGTACACACAATTTTTCACAGAGTTTGTTAGCTTTACCTGCGACGTTGCTTATGTCACTTAGTTATTTTCTTACTACGATATTTCCTTAACTATTAGTATGTGGTGTGTAGTTATTTATTTATAAAGCTCTTATTTTACGTCATTAAATGTATTTCACTATTGTCTAATTTTCCATGATATGTATCTTAATGTTTTTTTCTACAAACATTGCGAGGTCTAAATTATATAAAAAACCTAAAATGCTATTTTTAAGATCTAGGTTTATAGATATGTTGATATTTAGTTAGCTGTGCGTGACTTTTTTGAAGACCTAATAAGGTGAATATTTATGAAATCCTTATAAGACCATAGTTATTAACCATATTGTTTTGAAACTGACAAATTAGTCAGTGTATCTTATTGAAAAGAGTTGCGAGTACAATTTCTCTTAAATTTCTTAAAAAAAAATCAGCTTAGTTCCCTGAAGAAGTAATGTTATTTAACGTTAAACGATTACACTTCAAAGATTGTAAGAAATACACTAATGATAACAGCATCAAAGTTGGTTCAGTGACTCGTAGAGTTTTGAGAGTACTAACAATATCACAAAATCAGAAACTCTGTATCTTTACAAAAAATTTTACTGTAAATAGTATTAAAAAAAAAGATAAAGTACTGCTCATAAATTAAAGAGATCTCTGTATATGTACGAGTATTGCACAATATGAAAAACAAAATAAATAAAAAATAGAGTTTACTTTGAATCATATATATATTTAAAATATTTCAATTTACAAAATCAATTCAGAAATTAGTTTTTGTTTTTTCTTATTCCTTATTTCTGAGTTGACCAACAATATTAATCACCAACGGTTTTATATGACAATTTATTTAATTAGTTTTAAGCAAATTAAATAAATAACATCAATTTGAAATTATTTTTCCTAAGTTAAATCGATAAAATTTTAAGTAACGGATTTTTGTTTTGTTTCCCTACTTGGTACGGTGTATCAGTGAGAACTGATAGATAAAAAAGGTTCCTTTTGTCAATTTGAAGGGATTCGATCTTTCGGAAAACAGAAAAAAGATCCTATCATAAAGACTTCGTAGTGTATTCTTGGTATTATTGACTGACATGAAAGAAGGATAGTAAAAAATAAATTTCTTTAAACATTTTTCAAAATACGATTAAAGTAGTAGAAACAAATGGATTTTTATAAAAGGTAAGTTCTAATATAAGGTGACTCGAAAGCGTTGTATTTTTACGAACTCATCAAGTCGCCTTAGGGGTGTTTCAACATTATTAATGGACTCTAGAATATGAATCATCATCATATGAAGGTAAATATTATTGTTTTGTATTGTGTTACAATTTCGTTGTAGATAGTATAGCCTGGCAGGTTTATTGCCACGTAAGATTCTTGTTCAACCAACCAGAAAGGTGTTTATAAAAGCCTTAAGGGAAAACCAGATTGGAATTCATTTTAAAATATCTCATCCCTTATGGGTATCGAAACAGTAATCTCCAAGGTAAAATACAAGCGCTTTACCAACTAAATCACGGAAGTCCTGCCTCCGGGCTAGAAGTCAAATGTAATGATAGATAAAAAAATATTTAAAAAAAATTAGAATGTTTAAATTTTATGCACAAAACGATTGTTTTGTATTTAATTTTCATTATATACAGTAAAACCTGGTGAGTTTATTACCCTGATCACTTATAGCTAACCAGAAATATGTTAATAGGGTCTTTAGTAAAAAACAGAAAGAAACCATTTTTAAAAAAATCGCTATCAACGGAAATCGAACCCGCCATCAGGAAGACAGGAATCTTACTAACTAGGCCACGAGTATCGTCACTATGTTGAGAAACTTTTAATGTCATGATTTTTGAGGGAAAATTAAACAAGAATTATGGAGGATGATGAGATAAGCACAAATAATGGAATAATATGGAAGACTAAATGTATACGTATAGAGAAAACGAGCGTTTTGATAGAGGATTATAGAGATAGTTGTAATGAATTATATTTCAGTTGGAAACAGTACAAATTGGTGAGCTTATTGCCATATGCAATTTTTTTCTTAATGACCAGAAAATATTATGAGGCCTTCTTAGTAAAACCAAAATGAGACCCATTTTTAAAGTTTTAATCAGGAATCGAAGCCAAAATGCACATGTTAGGTGTCATGCGTTCTACTAAGTTACGGAGGTTATCTTTCCTTTCTACTAAACTCCACAGTATATTCATATGTTTGTATTTCATCATCCCCATCATACCACATCCTTAATGGGCTAGGCAAAGATACAAATCTCTACTTTCTTCTACACTACACACATATGTCTTTTCTGCCTTTTTTTTACACATCTTCTCGCTTAAACTCCTATTAAGAAAGCTTTTAACTCTTTTCTCTTTAACAGTTTGATAAATTTGGTTGTGTCATATTTTTATGGGTCTTCCTAAACTTCGCGTACTACTTAAATCGTTCATCATATATTCTTTTTACGTGGCCGAACTATCTCAATGTTGTATTTAATTAAATACATTTTACTCTATATGTCTTATAAGGAACACAGATATGCCATAAAATAATGTCTGCCCAAAGTTTAATACTTCACATTCATTGAAACTGTGGTTTAACCCTAGGTTGACATATGAAGTTTATATTTGAAAGAATAAATCTTAAATTTGAACGAAACAATCAACATTGTAAAAGTTTGAGGGTGAGGCATAAATGTATGTGCACTACACCCTCATTACAGACAAAAACGTGCTTACAGAATTACCAAATGTAGTGACCATTTTCGAGGATTGATCGTTTTCATTGTTGATAACATCCTAATGGTCTTCAAGAAGCTTAGTATATCGTGCATATTTTCCTTACTTTATTTTAAAGATGTGGTAGCAAATATATTAACTTTTTTTGGAAATATTTCTTTATGCTAAATAAATAGTCACTAAACTTTAAAAAAAATTATACAGTTTCTGTTAATTGGAACTATATTTAAAAAAATCGATTAAAAGTTTGAATGTTAGAAATTGATAGTTATTTTTTTTGCTATTTCCAACTCTTTTTCAGTCATAAATGTGAAATAATTTTAGAGTTTTTTATTATACTATTTAGGAATCAACACATTCTAGCGAAAATTTTTAAATTAAGGATTAAAGGTACAAAAATAAACAGTGTAAAGTACTATATTATGTATTTATTTTAAATTAACAAAAAGAAAACTTCGCCTTTAAATATTAGGTATATACTCAAAAAGAATAGGACTCAAAATGAACGGTTTAATATTTCGAAAGGCGTAAAACAAGGTTGCGTTATGTCACCCTGATTGTTCAATATTTTTATTGATTTACGTTTGAAAGAGCTACAGAGGCCCATTGGTAGCATAAACATGAGAAATGGGAATGTATAGTATGCGGATAACTGTATGCAGGTGATATGGTCGTGTTGGCGAAAAGTTATGGTGAGTTCCTGAGTTTGATAAGTAAATTGTATGAGAGATGCGAAGAGAAATATTTGAAAATGAATGTTGCAAAATCCAAAGTTATGGTGACAGAAAAGTGTGAAAGGAAAAGTAAATGCGAGGTGTGGGTGAATAGTGAAAGATTAGAGCAAATTAAGGAATTCTACTTTTTGTTTAGTATGCTCTCAGATGATGGAAGAGTTAACAGAGATATCGAATGACGAGTAGCAATAGGAAACAAAGTCAACGAGGTTTTAAAACATACACACTCGAACAGGACAGTATCAAAAGCTGCTAAGATGATAGTCAACAATATTTTGGTGCCAACTTTGATGTATGGGAGGGAAACGTGAACGGGAAACAATACTGATAGGAGCCAAATAAATGCTGTAGAAATGCGCGCATTGAGAAGAATAAACTACCCCATCTCTATATACGGAAAAACAATGGCGTGCCAAGGGTGATAATACATACAAAAAATTCTAAGGTCAGTGTCGTTTGGGTATACGGTGGAAGTCGAACTGCCAAAGTAAAATTTGTTGTTCAGTTATGGTCTTTTGTGTCTGTAAGTAAGATGAAGAAGAGCACGCTGAGATGATTCGGACATATGGAACAAATGAATAAAGAAATACCAACATAACACACATATTGTGTAGATGTGAGTGGAAAGCGTGTGAGCGGAAAATCAAGGAAAGTATGGTTGTATAAAATAAGTGATATTCTGAAGTCTTAGAAGTCGTATGAGAAGGTGTATTCATATAGTTAGCAGATTTGCAAATAAGCTTGCATTATATCTATTTGTGGACAACTTCATATATTATAATTTCCATTAGGCCTCGCCCCCAACTTATATGGGTGTAGAAGAGGCGAAAGATATGTGTCGAGATAGAAAAGCCTAACGCTCTTTCCTCTCTGCCAACCCCGTTAGGGAGATAGCGTGACGGTTTGTATGCATGTATTTAGCCAATTTAAAAAAAAAACTTGAAGCAGATTTTTTATTCAAAGTTTCATGTTTGATTCTCGATGGTGCCTAAGTTTAATTTTTCAATGGCTGGAAAACTATCCATATTCCGTCACGCTTGCCAGTGTATCGTGTACAACAGGGGTGTAATAGCAGCAGACTTATAAAGTATGTAAAATAAAATTTCCTCACTCATTTTGTTTTGCAATTAAACTAAAATCTTAACTCATTTTGGCTGATTGGTAAAATTATCCATATTCCGTCACGCTTGCCAGTGTATCGTGTACAACAGGGGTGTAATAGCAGCAGATTTATAAAGTATGTAAAATAAAATTTCCTCACTCATTTTGTTTTACAATTAAACTAAAATCTTAACTCATTTTGGCTGATTGGTAAAATTATCCATATTCCGTCACGCTTGCCAGTGTATCGTGTACAACAGGGGTGTAATAGCAGCAGATTTATAAAGTATGTAAAATAAAATTTCCTCACTCATTTTGTTTTACAATTAAACTAAAATCTTAACTCATTTTGGCTGATTGGTAAAATTATCCATATTCCGTCACGCTTGCCAGTGTATCGTGTACAACAGGGGTGTAATAGCAGCAGATTTATAAAGTATGTAAAATAAAATTTCCTCACTCATTTTGTTTTACAATTAAACTAAAATCTTAACTCATTTTGGCTGATTGGTAAAATTATCCATATTCCGTCACGCTTGCCAGTGTATCGTGTACAACAGGGGTGTAATAGCAGCAGATTTATAAAGTATGTAAAATAAAATTTCCTCACTTATTTTGTTTTACAATTAAACTAAAATCTTAACTCATTTTGGCTGATTGGTAAAATGTCACTTATTAATATTCAGAGAAAATGAGTAATGAGCATGCAGAAGGGTTAAATTAATACAATGCACCTAAGAATTATATAAGAATTCCAAATACTAATCATTTTCACAAAAAATATCTCTATTTAATTCGGTCAAACTCTGTACACAAACAAACTGTTGTAGCAGATTTCCAAAGGTTACTTGAAACGACAATATTTCAAAATTTTCAATTATATCTGAATGCTAAATTTTAAACGGTTTCCAAAACAATTTCAAAAACATTTAATCATAAGAAACAAGTTGGTACAATGAGCAGGAAATATAAACTGTCAAGAAAATAAAATACAATTTTTCAACGTTAAGTTTTTTGTTGTTGACTCTTTTCAATTTGAATTGTACAATTTCAAATATTTCTAAGAAATAATGTCATATTTAAAAGCATTCATCTTTGATGTTGAATTGAGATTATTACTCTTTTGGTGTTGGAATGAGAGAGTGTAATATACAAATGATGACAGATTTAAATTTATGTGTCAAGAAATGTTTAAGTATGCCATTTTTCTTACCTTAACGCCATATTTCTATTGAAGAAGGCACAGAAAATTGTTTTCCATTTTATCCTATTACGACATACATCTTTCATTTTCATCATATTCCTTCACATTGTACTGAACGCTATCATATTTTTAAACTCTTCTCTATAGGTTCTTTCAGAATCTGATAAAGTTAGTCGTTACTTTTTTTCCACGTCTATTTCAAACTTCTTGTACAAGTATTTCTATACAATTTGAAAAAAGCTCGGTGAATATTTCAATATGCTTTTTTAAACGTGGCTGAACTTTTCAATGTATATTTTTTCATCGTTTATTTAATGTTATTTTCATTTCGCGATATCACATATTTTTTCTGATATATATTTTGTACAGTGGTTTCATTTACCTAACTTTCTTCGTAGTTTTTACAGATATAGTATATGTTTGATACTAACTTGATGATAAAATACCACAGTAACCAACTGCCACCGAATAATGTGAATCATGGTCTAAAAGTGGTAAGTGATTTAATTTACTTAGGCTCCAGTATAATCAATAATGGAAGATGCGACGCTGATGAAATAATGTGATGTCAAAGCTGGAAAATATATGGAAGAGCAGAACCATCACTAATATATTATTGTAAGTCTCTCGTCTTCACAATATTTATGTATGTCATGGAGACTTGAACTCGGAGAACAAGCGAGATATGTAGAATAAATGCATTTGAATTGTAGTGCTGGAGAACGATATTACGAATTCCATAGACAGCAAGGCGGACTAATGCCTCTATTCTCAAAGAACTGAAAATAACTGACAACATGCCTTCGGCATGTCCTCCAATTCATTGGGCATATTGCTCGTGTTCAAAGATACAGTTTGGAGAGGTTTGTGGTTACTAAAAGCGTAGAAGGACGACGCATAAGCGGAAGAGTCCCAATGCTTTGGATTGACCAAGTGAGAGACGCAACTGGACTGCCTTTAAAAACAACCCTATGAGCCCCTGAGTGCAGAGAGGGATGGAGAGGAGTCATCAGATGTTACCATGGGAGTCACGATGCAGTCATGAGATACACAGCAGGATAATGACGTGTGAAACTCATAAATATGTATGTCATATTTTGATGTGTAATAAATTCTTTATTTGCGTACTTTTTATTTTTTCGTATGTTGTTTTCTTTCGGTGTATAGTACATCTCCATCTTTTTCTATATGTTACTGATTGATGTGTATACATTTATGTTTTGAAGGTATGCATAGCTGTAAATCTGGGTATGAATGGGTGTCTATATGCTTTGTATGTCTATGAATGTTATGCAGGCATGACTTATGCTAATGTAATAAACTTATGTCTATGAATGTTATGCAGGCATGACTTATGCTAATGTAATAAACTTTTGTCTATGAATATATATGTTCATGAACATATTCTGGTCTTTTGATAAGTAGATAGTCTGTAACAATTATATTTAAAGATTTTTTTTATGCCTTTGATGCTATTTGAATAAATGTTCTATAGTTTTCTGTATTTTTGTATAATATGAATATGAAGGCCCAAAAATTATATAATATTTAAAGAATTTTTTTAAGCCTTTGATGATATTTGAATAAATGGTTTAAAGTTTTCTATATTTTTAGTATAATGTGAATTTGAAGTCTCAAAAAAATATATTTAAAGAAGATTTTTTTATGTCTTTGGTGCTATTTGAATAAATGGTTTATAGTTTTATGTATTTTTTGTGTAATGTGATGCCCCGGTCGAATCTTTACTCTTTACACTAGGCTAATAATGCCTGATTGGGTGGGTCGTACATGATGAGCATATACCTTTTGACAGCATCTGGTTAATTTTTTTTCTTGTGAATCATACGAAACGTTTATTATTTTTTTGAATCGTTTTGTTTTTGCTATCAATAGACGGGATTAAAATTTTATTTCATTATTTTTATTATACTTGCGTACCCTTGTGTTTATTCCAGATATTGTTTTGAGCATGGGTTTTGTCTCTCTGGATATAATTTGGTCTGCTTAAACCTGATACACGTGTTTCATTCCTGTTTGTTTTTCTATTCCTTTCCTCTCCACCATTCCTTCCATTTCATTTGATTAATGATATCTTACTTTATATGAAAAAGAATGTTCGGGTGATTGTCCGTCTTTGTGGGGTTTAGGAGCATATGCGTATGTGTTTATGGATTTCATGGGGGTGGATAGTCATTTGAATTATTTATCTGACCATGTAACTTGCTTCATTTACTTTTGTCTGGTTGGTTGGAAGAGATTGCCACCTGGCCATACACCCGCAAGATTATATTTGCAATAAAAGTGTTAAATTAATAAGTAAATAAATACAAACCACTTTTCTTCAATATATTTATTACATTGTTTTAACTTTTATCTTACATGACGGTGCAATATAAATATATTTACATATTTTTATTCATCTCTGTTAAAATCCTGAACTCTCTATTGTTTCTAAATACATTACAAAAGATTTTTGGATTGCAACTTCCAAGTGAATAAATCATTAGTAAAGAAATGTTTAGTAAACATATCCAAAACTGAAAACACAGCGTTCATAGGCCTGGGACTTGGAGTTGGTAGGTTAAGAAGAAATGTTTTCAGTTCACCTATCGATTTTGCTATTTTCACGTTTCGTTGTATGTAATTTATCCTCTCTTCCTAAGTTCCGCATTATTTTCTGGGAAGTAAACTCTGAATCACGGTACGGTTTTCATAACAAAAATAAGACTTGTATTGTATTATATTACACTTTTGTTGTACACCATATATTCTGGCAGTTTTGAGTGGTAATCTTTTTCAACCAACCAGAAAGGTGTTAAATATGAGCCTTAGGTAAAACTAGACTGGAATACACTATTTTTAAGCCTGAGTACCAACAGTAATCAAGCCCACAATCTCTGGGTTGGAAGACAGGCGTTATACTTAGAGGGTCACAGAGGCTATCAAAAATATAAACCTTGTCCAATATAACTTTTTGCAAACTTTATTTGCTTCAAAAACGTCAATAAATATGTATTTCGGATTGTTTCAATATCTGAATAAAAAATCAAACCTATCTAACTAAGAGAAGAAAACATTTTTTTTAATCTATATATCTCATTACATTTTTTTTTGTATGCAATACAACTGTGAGCTTATTATCATATGAGTTTTTTTGATCTTTATATCTTATTACAATTTTTTTGTTTACAGGATAACTGTGAACTTATTATAATGTGAGTTTTTTCCAACCAATCAGAAATATCAGAAGAGGAAGACTGGAATCCATTTAAAAAAATGGGTTTCACAAGAAATCGAGCCCGTAACTTCTGAGCTGAAAGACATGTGTGTTATCAACTAGGTCATAGAAGTCATCAATGTTTATGTACTTTGCTCTATACGGCCATGTCAGAGGCCACGTTTTTTAGTTGACTTGACTGTAGATCAATTCTTAGCACCGTCTTGAGTTGTTTATCTTCAGCTTGTTATCTCCTACGTTCTTAGTATTTTTTATAACAAACAAAGCCATCGATGTACGAGTATGGCGCCCAAGTGACATATGAAATCTTTTTCCAGATCCGTTTTTATCACCATGATTATTGCTTAATAATCTGGATTGCAGCTTCGCCAGTGCTTTCCTAAACCTATCTCATTTATTGACGAACTCTGAAGTTATAAATTCCGTTTTCATACCCCTGGATATTACCTTTTTAAGAAAAAAATATAATAAAAATTATACCTTACGCTTTTAGATATTTTTGTTTTACAGTTTGTATTTAAGGAGTATACCAATAATAGTCTATAGATTCTTTTTACTAGTAGTAAATTTTTAATCAATTTTAAAGTAAAAACTTTTTTGTTTTTTTTACTAGTAGTAAAATGCCCCAATTAAGTACATTTTGAAGTGAAAAGGTACGTCTTACAGTCCGAAAAATACGATATTTTAAAGTCTTATTTTTTTAAAAGCAGTTAACACGACGTTTAAAACGTAATAGTGAAAAAATAACTGTAGTTTCATCTCTCAGAAAAATAAACGTAACGTAATTCCTGTAGGAATAAATTAAAATTTATTTGATTCATCATTTTAAGAATAGCATTCGAGTATAGAATCAAAAATTTATTTTTTAAATTTAATGTTGTTCCCAAGACTGGAATTCATAATTTATTAAAAGTGACTCGGGTCATGGTGTTCTGGTGAGTAAAAATATCGTACACGTGGCTTATAATTTCCATCATTACACTATAAATAAATACTACCTTCGTTTTTACTTTAAAGTCAAATTATCAGTGAGGCGTATTATTTTTTGTTAATTATTTAAATATTTACTGGTTGTTGTAAAAACATTAATGCATTATAATTATAGCAACCAAATTAGTTATCGGGTGAAAATAAAATAAATTAAGTAACCATTAGACGTCTTTTATTGTTTTGATTTTCTAAATGAATAATTAATTATTAATTCACGAACTGAATTTTTTAAACTTATAAAAACCTCGAATATAAATGTAGTCATAATGAATGACGTTAAAAGTAAATGACTTAATAATATGGAGCTTTATGATGGTTTGAACGTTTGAAGAGAATCAATGACGGAAGCATGACTAAGCGAGTATACAGTCAAAATTACAAGGTGTGCGTGGAAGAGGTATACTGAGGAAATTCAAAAAGGGTCTGTCCAAGCGGTTGTGCTTGCAACAGCTTGCACATAATTTGCCAATACGCGCTTAGGCGTTTTCACCTGTTAGATGTCTGACAGTCAAATTTGATCACGAGAAATAACCAATTGTGTCGTCAATTTACGGCAGGGGATACTAATTATTGAAGTAAGTGAGAAGTATGAATAATTGAATATTGTGGATGACGAGATATATGAATGTGAACGAGGATAAAAGTTATGTGGATGGATAGAACGACCGACGACCTACGTGATCTAAGACGCCTGTCTTCTGACCTGGTCGATGCGGGTTCGATTGCCGCTGGAACCCAGTTTAAAAAATGGTTTTCACTTAAGACTTTTTAAACGTCTTTCTGGTTTGTTGGGGGTGATTGCTACAAGGCAATAACGCCACAAGGTTGTACTGTATACATGAAATGTTATACATGATTCGTTCGTGCGCTGCTATAGCTGCTATACGTCATTTGTTCAATATTACTAAAGCGAGCAAGAGCTCCCTTAAGTAAAGTTTGCTCTTTAAGCGGCGCAATATAAAATTGTCCTTAGAATTAAAAAATAAAGTTTAGATATTTATTATTTTTGCCTTCTCCACAAGGGACACGGCGTAATGATATGTGTACTTATATTTTCAACTACAAACAATAACGCAAAAACTTGATTTATTCAATGACTAAAACGTAGGGTTCGTTTAAAAACAATTAGTTCCATAAATAAATAAAAAAATAACATATATGAGTATAATACAATGAATGCATGCTTAATTGTGATGTGATACTGATTTTAAATATCAATTTAATGGAAAAAGTTTTAGATACCTAATCAAAATCTTGTTATAATTTTGCATGTAAATCGACTAAGTTGATTAAATTATTCGATGTCGACGCCACGGTTTTATGACTAGCATTCAAGTAAATCAAGCGAGCACCCCAGGTTTGATTTTTAGTAGATTCACAGGCATTCTAGATCGATTTCACTCTTAAACCTTTTTATATCAGAACTTATGTTTTTCAGTAGTTTACATGATGGTAATCAACATCTCATAATCAATAGCGCCATTAAGCAACTCAAAAATAGCGCTACATAAAACTCTGCTAACGAAAGGCTGCAAGATGTTACCAGATTAAATCTGCTGATCATCATGCAACTTTAATCTCTTTGTCATTAGAACTTTAGATATGATTTATCAAGACTTTGTACTTGCAACAGCTTGCACATAATTCACCACTACACGTTGAGACATTTTCCACCTGTAAGACGTCTGACAATCATATTTAATCACGAGGAATATAAAACAGCCTATTGAGTTGTCAATTTACGGCAGGGGATACTAATTATTGAAGAAATATTTTTCAGAGCCATGTAGCGGTCCATGGCTTTAACGATTTCGAAGTAAGACAATTAATACTCTTATTTATGATTGCGTTTGGTGATCTGTCAGTTCAACGATACATATGATTTACAAGTATTACAGTCAAGCGATAACATTTGATACAAGGTCATACGTGACATCGCGAACAATAACGAACGTTTGCGGGTTGATGGCGTTGGATCGGCGCGCACATACTCATTAACTTCCTCTATACTTGATTCTATTCGAGAAGTCCGCGGATTATTTTGGGGCCAAGATTTAAGCATGGAACCAGCGTCTTAATTTTTTTAATAAACTGCTTAATTCTGTTGGTGATTGGAGACTATTTAACATTGTGTAATTGGTACTTATCTTGAAAAATCAGGTACGTATGAACTTATGGACATACAACGCGCGTAACTGACTCGTAAAGTGACTTATAACGACTAAAATGATTAAAACCAGTCATACGAATGACGCCTACCGCAGCTTTCCTCTTCCATGAGTTCTCGAGTAATAAAGAAAACAAAAGTGCACTTGATTCTGGTCCACCAGTTTAAAGCATTGTATTTAATTGTTTTTGTATGAATTCCACTGATGTAAGTCAATTGTTTCAGAACGAGTACTGAGGTTTCTGAGTTTGCTGATATAAACAATTGAATTGTAAAAAAAATATTTATTTATTTAACACTTTTATTGCAATACAATCTGGCGGGCTTATTGCCAGGCGGCAATCTCTTCCAACGCAATCATAACATTCAATGGTTTAGAAAAATAAAAGAAGAAACTGTTTCCTATATCAAGTTTTTCACGCAATGTGTGACGTATATTCTTCTAAAAGTGGCGTAATACTAAAAATATTTGGAAAATATTGCTTCACATTATTCAATATAAGTTGATTAATTTTTATGGAATTTGTATTTTACTGCTTTACGTCAAAATAAGAAAAAGCAGTATCTTCCTGTTTTGTATGTTCAAGGACGTAAAATATGTACAGTTCAGCTAATTTAAGTCAGATATAGTAATTGACCGAATATTCATTTTGCGCTTACATCTCTCCGCTATTCCTCTCGTTTACATTAATCGCGCACGGTTCTCATTTTAACTTTCCTATTAAAGTGCACATAAGGTTTATCATTTTGAACCCACCTATCAAGTTTTTTACCTTCCATCTGCGTACTTAAAATAACTATAGTATTGATATTTAAAATATAAAATATAAATATCTCGATATGTTATGAAATTTGTTGTTTTATTTTGACAAAAAAATTTACTACACGAATTACATTAACATTTCCTTTTCTTGCCTTTGTATTGATTTACCCAAAAAATATTTTTAAACTTCTTAGATAAAATCAAATGCTAAGATTATTGCAAGTTAGACTCGAGTATATGAAATCAAACTCATTATTCGAGTAATTACGTAAATTATGTCAAGTGTCGTTTTTATCTGTGGTATTTTAGTTCCTGTCTGATATTCCTTATGCAGTGTTAAGTTCAACGTGGTATTGTATCACAGTTTATGGTTGTGGAAGTCAGTGGAGTAATAGATAACTTTGTTTCTCATTTTGTTTTATTTGTATTATTGATTCGTTATATCAATTCACTACACGGTACATGTGCACCTGATTAGCAACTCAATAAACAGTGTTTTCAAATGACCGAACTCGAAGGAACCTATCGTTATATTAAAGCGTTACTCAAAAGGTGTTCAATACTTGTTCACTTCCATTACTTATAACCATTTTAGAATAATATATAAGCCACAAATCTTGTAATCTTTGCTTACATTTAAAGCAGCACTGGGTAAAGGCATTCTGCGAGGGTTTGGTAGCCTCTTGTCGTCATTTTAACTAATTAACGGCCAAAAAAATCTCCAGAATATAATTGGTATGAAGAAAATCAAACTTCACTTCCTTGAAGTATCAAATAAATATTCGTTAATTGAGACTAACACAATACTTTACAGTATCGTAAATAAAATTCGAACAAATTTTAACGAAAATAAAATGTTTCTTTAAGATTTTTATTCAACTTGCGAATGTACGATCGCATATAAAAACATTAGAAGCGATACGAGTACTACTAGTTTAATAAATAAAATACCAGCATGTTTATGTAATGTAACTTGACTACCCCTTCACCATCGTAAATATAGTCAAAAATGTCCAGTGTCTATTTTAAAGCGAAACTACGCTTCAGTCAAGCAGAAGTGGTCCACAAGCAATTTATTTTATTGCGTGGTATTTTACCATTATCATTGCCTTTAATGGCTGCCAAATTTTGTAATCAATTGTCAAGTAACATTAGACTCACACCATCACTGGTGTCTACAAAAATCGACTTAATAAATATTCAGTGACGCAACTTTTTTTTTCTGATTTTACAACCTACTTATTGCTTTTCATATCCCTACTCCCATAATTCGACCATCGGATATATTTTTTGAAAAGCATTTTTTTATTTTGAATGATATTATATTTCACACACCACAATTGGTTAAAGACAAAGTTATTGAACCATAACTCCGTGACCTAGTTGGTAAGATGCCTGAACTTTAACCCTAGGGTTGTAATTTTGATTTCCGTTAGTACACAGATTTTTTTTAAAGGTTCCAGTCTGGCTTTCACTAAATGCATGTCTAAACACCTTCTGGTTGGTCAAAAGGGATCGCCACATGGCGATAGACTCGCCAGGTATACTATAAACAACGAACGTGTACTAGAATAACAAACATATTAAATGGTTTATTGCACAATATTTTATAAGTGATGACACAATGTAAAATTATTCGATTTTACCCTTCAATTTTCCTACAAGAAAGATGTTTCTCTGAACTTTTTATACTTTTTTTTCTCTTCTATAAAGTTCTTAAAAAGCTAATAAACAAAATACAATATAACATTTTATATATACATTTTCAGGAAAAGCAAGTCTTGAGAGAAGAAAAAACGTTATCCAGTTTAGCAAGTGTTATTTTCCTGTTTAGCTGACACAGGAATGCAGTCATCTTACAAGAGCAAACTGCCCACTTCCTTACTTGAACAAATATTCCGAGAGTTAGTGACTTCCCTACTTAGATGCTGATGCCAAGGAGCGTCGATTCAAGTTAGTTAGAAGTTTTATTTTAATAGTTGTGTTCGGTTTTACGAATGTTAAAAAGTATATTTTAATATAAACTCTAAATTAATGATGGTATATACCATATACTCGTATATATTTTCTATTTGGCTTTTAGTTTTATCATTTTAGGCAACAATTTTGGTGGTCCAGTGGTTAACATATCTGACTTTCAGACTTGATTTCCGCCGGTATCCATTTTATCCTTTATAGAAATTTTTAATAATACAAATTTTCTTTTTCAAAGCTGTGAGTTGTGCTCCTGTCTCCACCCGTCCCAGTACTGTGTCATGTTGAATGCAGCCTTTAAAGAGGATACTATTAACTTCTTTCATAGATCCGTCCTTGTCATAGGACATTTTATTCTTATTCGCTTCATTTCAACTGTCCCCGTTACCATCAGGATGTTTTCGAAAGTCTTTCGGTGATTTCCAATTTTTGGTAGATAAAGTGGTTGGTGCGTTTTGCAGTCCACGGGATACAGAACATTCGCCTCTAGCACCACATAATAAAGTGGCTGGTGCGTTTTGATACAGCCTCCCAAAAAAGTTGCCTTCAAGTGTTTCCTAAAGCTGCATACTCAACATGCATATCTAACACTTATAGGTAGATCATTCAACGCCACAGGCTTAACGACAAAAGTCCCCTTTTAAGAAACCAGCCAAGTTATATTGTTTCCAATAATGTCATTAAACAAATAGATGGAAACTGAGATCGAAAATTAAAATGTTTCGTTTTATCAAAGCGGATCCGGCAGTACATAACATATTTGTGTACCTTGAGTTTATTCATCGAGTGACAGGTTTATATGAAATAAAACGACCAGAGAATTCTGCGGTATATAATTTTTTCGGCGAGTTCAAAGCTAACGTCGTATATTTTTAAGTGAATGTATTTCGAGTTCATTAACTAGGCAAATTTTTAAGTGATTGTATTTCGAGTTCATTAACTAGGTACATTTTTAAGTGAATATATTTCGAGTTCATTACTGAGGTAAATTTTTAAGTGAATGTATGTCGAGTTCAGTAACTAGGTACATTTTTAAGTGAATGTACAATATTTCGAGTTCATTAACTAGGTAAATGTTTAAGTGAATCTATTTCGAGTTCATTCACTAGGTAAATTTTAGAAAAGACATTACAAAAACTCTTTCCTTAAAAAACGGGTATCAATGGGAATCGACTTCGCAACATACAGATTGGAAAAAATATACTGTCTAAATAATGAGTAGAACAACCCGAAAAAAATATGGGCATTGATTCGTTTTATTGCTTCAGAAATATTTGCATAGGCGAGGTGTTTGGAGAAAACTTTACGTGCTTTAGGAAAAAAGGATTTTGGTTGACCAGCTAGAAAAACTGACTTGGCCACTTAAAAAAAAATTGTATTTAGTCACGATTTAAATTATACTCATTCTTAATTAATCTATACTTTTATTTAATGTTTTATAACATTGCCGTAAATTTTTCGCACCACTGAATTTATCCATTAATTTATGAAGTGATATCATAAAAAAAGGTCTTTTTTTAGAGCTCGTATGATAAAAAAGAGGGCTGTATTAAGGATGATTTTTAGTGCGGTTTAACATAAAATTTAGTGATGTTGCTATATCATTGCGGTGAATGGGGATAAGATATGAGTCCACTGATACGAGTATAGGGGAATTATTAAGGATCGGGAGTCTATCTATTGTGAACTTTTCCGGACCACTTTATCAATTTTACTATCTCATATTTCGCAACGACGCCTTTCTTGGGCTCGAATATATTCTCAAAGGATAAAGTTACGCGTAATGCTAAAAAATTATATATAAAAAGTGGAAAACAGAGTTTTTATTTTTTTATTAATGAAGTTTCATGAATAACTTTAATCAATTTAATGAGACATTTAAATATACTTCTTAATTATTTATTCCACTTCTATATCACACTTTTTAATAAACAGTATAACCTCTTCCACTTTCCCAGAAAAGTGTTTGAGAGACCTTAGTGAAAGCCAGTTTGAAACCATTTGTTCAAAAACTTATATTGTATTACGCTTTTGTTGTATAACAGGTTAGTCAAAAAGTTTTGAAAGCGACATCTATGGAGTAGTAGAAAAACCAAAATTTTTACGCCATTTTATTATTTTATCTTTCATAAGAACGTACTCAAAATTTCATTTCGATCTGTCAATTCATTCTTTGTTTACAAGCCATTTGAAGTTGACGTGTCAGTGTATTTTTTAACAATGGAAAAATCCGAATATCGTGCAGTGATTAAATTCTTTGTTTTGGAAGGTTTATCGGCTACTGAGATCCATGCAAAGATGGTGAAAGTATTAAAGGAGTCTTCTCCTTCATTTTCAACCGTTCACCGATGGGTTTTGGAGTTTAAGCGTGGCCGTACAAGCGTTGAAAACGATCCACGCTCAGGACGTCCAAAAAGTGCATCAACACCAGAAATTATAGCGAAAATACAGGATATGGTTTTGAAAGATCATCGATTGACTGTGGATGTGATAGCTGACACCATAGGCATCTCACATGGAACAACATGGCATATTTTGGCTGAAGTTTTGGGTTTCAAAAAACTGTGTGCACAATGGGTGCCGGGTCAAAAAACTGTGTGGGTTCGAATGCGACTTTCTGAGCAACATTTGGAGCAATTTCGAAAGGATAAAAAGGATTTTCTGCGTCGATTCATCACTATGGATGAGACTTGGGTCTACCACCATGATCCTGAATTAAAACAAGAGGCTAAGGAGTGGTGTGAACCAGGCACTTTGGCTCCGAAGCGAGTTCGTGTCCAGAAATCGGCCAAGAAGGTGTTAGCGTCAGTTTTTTGGGATGCAAAAGGAATTTTATTGATAGATTATCTCCAAACTGGTAAGACAATCAACTCTGATTATTATTGTGACCTTTTGGACTAGTTGGATGACAAAATTTGTGAAAAAAAATCCGGTTTGCAGAAGAAAAAAATCATTTTTCATCAAGACAATGCACCTGCTCACACAGCTCAAAAAACCATCGCGAAAATCAGTGAATTGGGGTACGAATTATTGCAGCATCCACCCTATTCGCCAGACTTAGCTCCCTCTGACTTCTGGCTGTTCTCACACCTCAAAAAATTCCTTCGTGGAAAGCATTTTTCATCAAAAGAAGAGGTTATAGCCGTTGTAGAGGAGTATTTTGCAGGCCTTCCAGAAAGCCACTTACGTGATGGGACAACAAAGTTGGAAGATCGTTGGACCAAGTGTATTGATCTTATGGGAGACTATACTGATCAATAAAAGTGATTTCCCCCCAAAAAAAATGTTTTTTAATTTCCGCTTTCGAACCTTTTTGACTAACCAGTATACTACAACTGAGCGAGTTTATTGCCATATGCCAATCTCATCAAACCAACTAAAATTACGTAAAATAAGCCTCAAGGGAGAATTATACTGGAATCGTTTAAACCTCCACCTTGAAATGCAGGTTGCATCAACTAGGTCACAACAGTCATCTAGTTGAAATTATGATCACAAATTTAATATATCGAACAAAAACTTTTGAAGTATGTAATTTAAAGATTAGTAATCCAACATAAAAAGTTTCATATAATTTCATCATCAGTTGTTTGTATTTAAATTTAAAAAAATGAACGGGCCCCAGTTCAGCTCTAGACTTGTGAGAGAGTTGTTGCCTCTGCACGTGCAGGATAATACTATCAACACGTGCTATGACGAACCGAACCGAGTTTTGTGTCTGCTCCAGTATTTTTATGAATGCAGCAGAATATATTGTGGTCTCCCAGCCACGCTCCTTAATATTTAGGAATCATGAATCACAAAATCGGATATGTCAAAGGGTTACCTAACGAATGAATGAACTTAATTTTATGTCTAAAACTTCAAAATTCTGCAATTTACAAACTTCTTTCATATAGCTAAAGTTTCTCTTATCTTGTTGAAAACTTTTCTTTTCGAACTGAAGTCAACAAACATTCATTGATTTGTCCAAGATTGTCCTCTGGGGGTATTTTGATAAATGTTGTTTCATAAGAAAGTAGCAAGATTCGGTACGATTTATGTTTCCAATACGTATTATTTCTTACGTTCTGCCACTAATGTTCGGCTGTTAGCGACCGCCTCTAGTTACTGAACGGTATTAATTGCATGCAATATATCAACATCGGTTCGACGTTGGTGTCAACAGTTTTACAAACGGCCGCCGCGAGAGTTTCCCCGCCAACAAATCCCCCGCCGGCTGTGGCGGGGAATGGGTTGCGGTTTGCGCGAACTTCACAACTTTGCAGCCGTTTGTGAAATGGTGTCCGTACCATTACTGAGGAAAATGCGCACAACAAGTAGAAAAATATTGCATTTAAGCTGGTTTATATTTTTCCTAAAATACATTGTTATCAAAACGACCGGAACTAACATTGACAACAAGTAATGATGCCTTTTTATATGTGGATTGATCTCGTATCTTCTATTGTTTCTGCTTTTATTTTAGTTTTCGGTCCAGCAAATAATTACGAAGTAACACTATAAAGAAGTTAGAGGATATAAATAATACTTTGTTATTCTACTAATTACATTAGTTCCCACGATACGGGTTTCTCTCTCTCATATCAAGATTCCCTTCAGGCGAAAAGATCCCAGTTATCCTTTTGACGTGAATTTAATGTCGTCATTCAAGGTATTGGTTTAAAATAACTCCCCTCGAACGATACAGGCACTTTTCCCGCCTAGTGTTCAAGGGTATTAAGGATACTTATCACTTTGGTAATATCTATTCTTAAAAAAAGAGCATTTACAATTGTTGCAATGTGACCTCATTGATGAGAAATTTGACCTAATTGATGAGCAATGTAACCAAGATTGGAATTGCTGTAAATCGAACATATTCTTCACTTATCATCTCGGCATTTCATGGAGTGTGGCTAATGGAGGCCCATAGTACTCTTTATCTAGTCGCTTCATGCATAGGAAATCT
The DNA here is from genome assembly GCA_949825065.1 of Odontocerum albicorne. Classification (NCBI taxonomy): domain Eukaryota; kingdom Metazoa; phylum Arthropoda; class Insecta; order Trichoptera; family Odontoceridae; genus Odontocerum; species Odontocerum albicorne. Next base: position 24,626 of record CATKWJ010000988.1, read on the forward strand.
ACCTCTGCTCCTCTGACCTTCCGTATTACCAGTAAGATCTTAGAGACTTAAAATTATCATCAAATAACAAAAAATTGGCAAAACTTGCATCTGTGGGTAACACGTGTCGTCATAGTTAAAAAATGATTAGTAAATTTAATATCATAGTGAGATTAAAATATTTTTGACAGCTGTCTTCATAACTTGATATGATTATAAGGCATACAATAAAAAATGCAAATATTATATTTATTAAGAAGATTTGACTTGAAGTATGAGATACACATATAAAACCGAGAATAAAGTTTATATCGAGTGAAAATGTTTGTTTGATTCTACTAACATTTATGCACTTACTGATTCATATGCTGTTACTCTCTTTATATTGTTGCTGCGTAAATAACAAAATTTTATACTAATAGGTTGTGTAAAGTATTTTGAAACATAGCTGCAAAAAGAGCTGTAGATGCTGAAAATGAAAAGATTATCGCTTCAAGTGGTGACATTCGAGAGAAGCAGCAAAACGACGACATGAAACAGCACAAATAAAAAGACAGCGTCATGTTGAAAAAATTGGTTTGCCTCCGTCGTAATTGACGGGTACGATATAATATAAATAAATGGTCTTACATACTTGTTTGCCGCACATAAGCTTAAATCAAGAGTACATCGATTGAGCCCGTACGATGCCAACGGGAAATATAAACGATGTACATATATGAGTACAAATGCATGTCATACGAGAAAAAACATGCATTGAATTTGTTGTTAGTTTTTAAGAAATACTCGCTAATGGTGAATTAAACATTTATTTAAAGCATCTCGATAGTAGTAAAAAGTTGTTGGACATACTAAAAATGCCCCAAAATGTTGGTATTCTATTTAATTTTAATTTAAAAAATATCTTATATTCGAATATCGTCACAGACTCCAATGGTTTAAAATAAGACAACGACAAAAATCTTCACTTTCTGCCAACCCTCATTAGTGGGTTGAATAATTTAAGTTGCCTTTATTATGAACTTAAAAAAAAATTCTTTCTGAGCATGGACGGTTCCACCGATCTGGTGATGGCAGATTTTTTAATATATTAACCCGTCACACATCATCGTTTGTGGTTCATTCGGCTCGATTTTAGATCGATCTTACTGGCTCAATTAGATGTGCTTCATCCCAATCGATATTTACGAGTAAGAAGTAACTAAATAAACATTTTTTCTAAATATTTCTCGTCCATAACTTTCGTATATTTTCTAACGTATTCCCTATTTTACTAGACATATATGTTTAATTTTAATAATTGTTAGTTTTCTCCAATATTTATTTTTTATAATAAGCAAAAAAACATGATAATCAATACCAATAATAATTATGAAGTAAAAGCTGGTTGATTGGAAGAAATTGCTTAAAAACAAAAAAATCCGCCAGATCTATTTGCATGATACTGTCAAGTAAATAATTCATTGTTTGTTGTTTAATACGAATATTAAAATTTATTTAGATTTTTTTTAATAATTCTTAGCCCTTTTTACGAACATCCGTTGCGGCGCCACTTCGGGCCTCAAGGCGGAGCAGAGTCGCTCACAATGGGCTTGGAAGAGTTCGGAGTGTCGCCCAATCGTAAATAACATCCAGATATAACCACTCCGGACAAAGCGTAAAAGGAAAACTTTTTCCTTTAATTTATTCCCGTTACGTGATCTATCCCAAAAACTGAATGAATTTGACTTTTGCTGGCCTTGCTTTGCCTACTTCCTACCTAGGGGTTGAGAAGGCTTTATTTTTCTTAATGTGTCCTTCTTGGATTAATTTTCTTAATTAAAGCTTGATTTATTTGAGTTTCATTAAGACATATAATTAAAAAAACTGTAACAAAGTTTTTTTTTTATATATGAAATTGGTTAAAAACCTTTCTGAAGAAATTTTTTTGAGATTTTTTAATGAGTGCGTAATTTTCTTAGGGGTGGTATATTTATTCACAAAAAATTGCATTTCATATTTGAATAAATAGGTCCTTTATAACAAAGTGAGTAAAGAGTAATTTAAAAGGTTTTATGTGAGTTTACATAATTACTTCAGTTTGACTAATAATCTAAACAAGTTACTAAATTGTTTCCTTCATAGGTTTTAAAAAATGTGTTTTAGAAATATTTGATATCCAATATAAAATACCTTAAACTTGTTTGGTCTAGTTGGTAAGTAACGGGGTCGATTGCCGTTGGTACCCTTTTTTACTCAAATGTGTTCCAGTAAACTAATAAAATGTGACAATGTATGCCCGAATACGGCATTAAGTGATTAGGGATGAATGTGAAATGAAGGCTGATGTATTGAGTAAGATGAAGAAGGTTTTCTAAAATGGTTTTGGCATGTAGAATCAATTGATGAAGAAAGAGTAATTAAATAAATATGGATGGAAATGTGAGCTGAAGGCGTCGTAGAAGAAGACCAAGGAAAGGTTGGTTGCATCAAGTGATTGCTATTTTGCATGAAGGAAATATAAAAGGTCAGATAAATAGTGAGAGCTGTATGATAAGACGTATGGATGTTAAAGAGGCGAAATATGTGTGTTGGGAAAGGAAAGTCAGCTCTGTCGTTGTTAATGTTATGAGTATTCAAACTTTTGTATTATTGGAATTCAAAAGAATTTGTATTGGTCTTCTCCATTATCTTCTACAATACTTCACATCAAGACAACCTCCATATAGTTGGAGAGACGCCTGTCCTCTAGTTGGAGAGACGCCTGTCCTCTAGTTGGAGAGACGCCTGTCCTCTAGTTGGAGAGACGCCTGTACTCTAGTTGGAGAGACGCCTGTCCTCTAGTTGGAGAGACGCCTGTCCTCTAGTTGGAGAGACGCCTGTCCTCTAGTTGGAGAGACGCCTGTCTTCTAGTTGGAGAGACGCCTGTCCTCTTGTTGGAGAGACGCCTGTCCTCTAGTTGGAGAGACGCCTGTCCTCTAGTTGGAGAAACGCCTGTCCTCTAGTTGGAGAGACGCCTGTCATCTAGCCCGGGTGTGACGAGTTCAATTCCCATTGGTACTCAATTTTTTTAAAGATTTTCAGCGTAAATTTTACTTTTTCAAGTGATGGATAGCTTGTTCGGAGTTTGTAAATTTTACTACAAAACTCTTAAGTTTTTTGGTTAGTTGCAAGAGATTACCAGATTGAAAATATTACACATTGATAACGTTTTTTTTTTAAATCTAACTAATGATCGATGTGTTAAACAAAATAAGATTCTGGTGGTGCAAAGAAACAGTTTTGAGTGTCTGAGCAATATTATTTTGAACATTATTTATTAATTTTGAAACGTGTTGGTGTTTCTAAGACCTTATTAAAATAGTTTAAAATTAACTCTCATTATAATCTGTACGAAACATGCAAAATCTACTTATTCTCTCCATGCCATTTTTGATCGGAGGTTAACCAACATATTGATAATTTTAATCATTTTCCTTGCAGTCCGGAACAATTTAGTTAATCTTGCACCCAAATCATTCCCACAAGTTCTTAAGCATCTTTTTCTGCCTCACTTGCCATTTATTTTGTACAATACGGAGTTCGCGTAATCACTTCGACATATAACAAAATTTCCAAAACAGTTAAAAAAATAAAGACCGTAAGATCTATGGTGGCATGTCGATAACTTGTTTCATAATCTGCTATTACACCAATTTAGCAAAAATTGTTCGTTTTTACACGCCATCGCACATGAATTTCAATATAACCCGTCATTGCTCTATCGAGTTTACAAATAATTTTTGAAATTAAAAGAATAAAACTTGCGAATAATTTAGTACATGTTTATTTAGTACATTTGTTGATTTCTCGTCATTAAGTTTTTTTTTGTTTATCTTTGATTTAAAATACCTTGATCGCAGGGTGTTCTCGAATACAAATACAAGCAATTGAATATTTGTCGTCTAGACTTCCGTGGTCGTTCTATTTCCTGTCGTCTAAGAACTTTAACATCCTAAGTCCTAAAAACACATGAATTCTATGTATAAACACTGTCAGTACTTTCAGAACGTGTGTGTTTTAAGGTGCCGTCTTTTAAGTTAGCATTGAATGTTTGCTTGTTTTATATAATATACATTTTGTCCAATTTTATACCTGATTGATAATTTAAGTAACCTGCGCCAAAACAATCAATCTTCCTTTTTAACATATATAATACGAATCCCGTTGTACAATTTATTTATTCTTCCTCAACATACTAATAATGGCAGCAGTGTACAAAATTTGTCCCTCAAGAGTTGTGGTAACATTTGATTGTAGGTTGACGGTAACAGATTTTTTGCCTCGAGTATTTTACTTGATAAAAAATGATGATTAAGTCAATACATACTTTTAAACTAAAAATGCTGAATTTTACTTACTTAAACAAGTTTATTTTATCATACAAAAACGTTAATATTGATATATTTTGTAAAAATAGAAAATATTTACTTGAATATTCGATGAAGATGAACCATAAACATTAAGAAGAGTCGCGAGAACTCCAGTTAAAATGTAATTCATTTTCTCCTTCAGACCACATTCGCATAAACAAGAATTCTCAATATGAATTTTGGATACTGAGATTTATTTAACATAACATTAACTCAGACGCATACGCTTTTGTACAAAAATGTAATTGTATTTGAGTATTGCCCGTAACACATTGGTTATCCAACTCAGTAGGTCGTCTAAAGAACAAGGTTCAGATGAATTGATCTGCATTCAAAAAAATTACCGAGTAACTGCGTATCGTTGACAGACAATAGTTGTAAGGCTCTCAATCTTGCTAAAATGCAGTCACAGTTTTGTTCTTAATATCTATCTCTCAGGAATTAGGATAAACTTAATGTTTTATAATAACTTTCATCAACCTACCTTTTTTATAGATATATTATAATATTTAAATAAATACTATAAAATTGATGATTCACTGTTAACAATAACCAATTACAACGGTTTTTATAGTGTTACCTAAGGTTGGTTTGATAATATTAGGAACTTAAATTTAATTCAAATAAAAACAATTGGTGGGATACAACTGAGAATACTTTGATAAAATTTGGTGGGATACAACTGAGAATACTTTGATAAAATTTGGTGGGATACAACTGAGAATACTTTGATAAAATTTGGTGGGATACAACTGAGAAAACTTTGATAAAATTTGGTGGGATACAACTGAGAATACTTTGATAAAATTTGGTGGGATACAACTGAGAATACTTTGATAAAATTTGGTGGGATACAACTGAGAATACTTTGATAAAATTTGTAGCAGTGAAAACTAAAATAATTAGCAAGGGACAAAATCAATTTGTTTAAACTTCATTCAAAATTATATATTTTTTATTATTTACTTTACCCAAAAATGATAGTAAAAAGGTTAACAGTCTGGTAATAATACTCGCAATCTGATTTTCACTCAAAACCTCTTCAATATCTTTCTGGTTGGTTACAAGTGATTACCACATGACAATAAACCATGTGGCAATCTTTTGTAACCAAAAAAACATTAATGTTATTTTTCGAATTTGTTTATTCCACAAAAAATGATATATTTTTTACCACTGTCACTGCATATATTTTTTAAATATATTGCGTATTCAAGTTGTTATGTAAAACCACCGACATGTACTTATTGGTTTTTTAAGTATTTTTTTTTAATATTTCCAGTTTTCTTATGAAATGCGCTTTGCTATAAATCTTAAAGTAATCAGAAACACTGATTAAATTTCCAGTAACCGTTAGTGAGGCTTCGTTATCCTCGACGCGTTGACTATGTGCTCTTCTGTGAGACGCGCAATCCTCCTTGCAGACATCACAAATACGACGTGCCCTACCCATGTCAACTGTCCTTATACAAAAAAGCATTTAAGTTTTAAGTTCAGCTAAAACTGTTTTTACACTTACAATATTACATACAAGTAAATATAATATTAAATCACAATATTTGAACAAATTCAGGTTTCGGCTTTAATTTTGCGGTACTCCATAGTAGAAATTAAAAAAAATGTTACTTCACTAATCACATTAATCCCTGCCACGAGTACGTGTTTCTGTCTTTCTCTTCGCGGAATCCGTTTGAATATCATTTCGCCTGAAGAGAGCCTCGATATTGGAGGTAGAAACACGCGTAGCGATGATTAACGTTATTACTGATAATAACTAAATGTTCTAAAAAACACTTTATTGCAAGTGGACTCTCTTAAATTATCTTAATCGGGGTTTATTGCTTGTCATTTATTGTGATTTGAGTAAACTAGGCTTTTGTCTGTATCTTACTGAAATCATGCGTATCTGAAAAATAGTGTTATTTTTACTGATTCAACAGTCGGTAAAAAGTAACAATCTATTTTATTATTTAATTTATTTGTCAAGAATTCTCATTAACTTGACAAGTTGTGAGAACTAATTACGAGCATGTACTATACCATGTGAGTTAAATTATCGAGAGTGCAGAATGTTCTTAATCGTTTCGGATATTCGAGGTGTTTTTTTATTTGTTAATTAATCGCATTTATCTTAACAGTTAGTGCACAAAAGCATAAAAAAGCAGAGCATAAAGAAACTAAAAACGTGAGTTAAGAAAAAATTATAATTTGTAAACATTGATTTACAATTTTATGAATATGTACTTTGAAAAACTGTAAAAAATAGTAAAGCCTTATCTGCAAATATTTTTCAATGTTTAACCAAGGGCTAATAAGCAGAAATAGTTATCTTGGGATTTTAAATAAAGTTGATATAACTCTTATATTAGTCATTCTGATTCCTAAATTAATTGATTACTATGGATTTTTATTATGAGCACCCCTCGTTTTACTCGTTGGATACGTATCAAAGTGGTTATTAACAAGCAAAGCAATACACAATTGGGAGGTCGAAATAATTATCTGTGGATTATTGAACACGTCACTTTTTATTTTTTGTATTGAGAGGAAGATAAAAAAGGATGAAAAAAAGACAACATATTCTTCTTGATTTATTACAGAAAGATTAGTTATGGAAATAATTACAAAAGAATTATTTTAATTATTTTACACATATTAGTTGAAACTTTCATTAACCGCATAAAACTGCGGATACACAAAAATGTATTCATCACTTTTTTATTAAAAAAATAATCAAGGCTGTTGATAAATTAATAGATACAATTAAACAAGTTATATAAACAGTTACATATTCACAATATGAACAAAAAATCATACAAAAATTGAAATTTTTAAATTTAAATCATCTGACGATCCAGAATTAATATTTTCTTCATAAAATGACTTTAATATTGAAGATGTAGAACTTCATTATTTTCCTTTGCCAATCTTTTAACCCGCTATATGAAAACAAAATTATTGAAACTTGAAGAAAATAAATGTTATATTTTTGTTATGGACTTTTACTAGATTTTTTTGCAAGAAATTGGTAGATAAAGGGTTAAAATGAAATTAACACTTTATTATCACCAAGGTGCACATTTCAAGGTAGATTTGGCAATTGTTTACTAATTTTTTTAGTTATATTTCGAGATGTTTGCCTTGACGAGAAAATATTCTTATTAAATTATGTGTTTGGAGTAATCAAACCGTTAACATTTGACCTTTTATTTATTTAATATTTTTCTCTTTACGTGTATTGGATTGACTTCAAAATATTTGCGCAAGGCTCAAAGTTGAAATTAAATAATAAAAACTGTAAAATGAAAAAATGACGTATTTTCTTTTAAAATGAATTATGTAAAGTTGATTCATTTTATTTTATACATTGGAAAACGTTGCTTAGACTATTGCAATGATGAATACAGCTTATTTGAATATTTTTTTTAATTAAATTAGAACTGAAATGTAAATAAGAGTTACTGTAGAGTTATAGTGATCGATATTGGTAGTTTTAAGGGATTATCTATTAAAGAGAAGCTCGATGTGACCAGACTGAAACACGAGTAGTATGGACATGTAACGCGGAGTACCGATACGCATATTCGGAGGAAAACATTAAATACACTAACTGTCTGATGATTATAGTGAATACCACAATGTAATGGTGGTCAAATATTGAGCGGGATCTGAAAAATACCCAAATTGGTCGATAGACTATCCAGAATATATCAATCTGATGTTTACATAGAAATAATGAGAGTATTATTGTTGACAATTTATTGAAAAAATAATTTTAGTTTCCAAATAACATTAGAATATTTCTTATCAGTTACAAAGAATTGAAATTGTTCTAAATTAAGATAAATATGAAACATGATTAACGATAAATCGTCTGCAATATGAAATACAGGTATACAATTTTAAAGTATATTTGTTACTTTTGTAGCATTGTCAACATTACCTTGAATAAATTAATGAAAAATGAATATACGAGAACGTATATAGTAATACCTATATACATTTAATTGTGAGGACAATTTCTTTGAAAACACAATATACGAGTATACCAAATTTTTTGGATTGGTAAGTTTTATGGTAAATGTTTGGAGTTCAAAGAGTGTAAGCAAGCGCATTCAAATTGTTTACTAAATGTATTTTTAAGGCAGAATAGAGAAATTATTTCTGTTTTAAGAAAATATTAAAATTTTACAATCGGAAATGAAATCTTGAACTGCTCAAATATAAATTAAGAACAAAAAAGTGTCAGTAAGTTATTATATATGTACTCGTACATAAATGCACGATGTTGTATATGTACCATTCTTTCTCAAATAGTTATTTGATTTTTTGAAAGGATGTTATTGTAAATTTAACGACTGTGGGGAAAAAAATATTTGAAGTTTTTTTTTTAATTTATCGAAATAAAAACAATTGTTTTATTTCTAGAGACGCTAACACAAAACCTATTTAAAAATATATCGTTAATTTTTTTAAAGATATTTGATGAAACCTAAAGAAACATTTGCAATGAAATGATACACAAAAAATATTGATTATTTTTATTTTTTCAAATTGTATTTGTGCAAAAAAAACAAATCGATACATATTTGTTCGAAATTTGTAAAAATATTTTTTTAATGATTATTATTGAAATAAAAAAATTAATATTTAAAAGTAAAGCAGATCAAAGGTTTGAGAAGTGATTCTTCTTTATAGCGTCACCTGGTAAGCAAGGTTCACACCTTTTCAAGGCGTGTATGGTACACGGTTCAATTGTCACAGTCTACCATTTTAATAATTTTTCACTGAATTTCTTCATAGAAATCGATATTTGAGGCACATTCTATTTTGAGCCTTTCCGCCTGTTGGAATTGCAAAGTTCCAGATTTATAATTTATTTTGTATACCCTCTGTCTTTTTTATACACATATGAAGCTTTAAAAAACTGATGAACTAATGTGATTATATATTACACAAACAAATATTTTTTAAATATTTTAGGTTCAGGAGAAAAGGATGCCACATTCCTCATATCCCAAAAATCATTTCGACTTAGTTTTTCGTCAAATATTTATCTGGTTCAGACAAGACAACAAAGAAAATAAACACGAATAATTGGAAAAAATTTGTAACAGATTTTATAAAATGCCGAAAATCGTATACTCGTAGTAAATTTGTAAAATTAGAACTTTCCGTTTAAAAATGTAAATTTTTTTTTATAGATGTAATTTAAAGTTTACGTTAAAAAAAATTTTACATTCCAAGTATTTCACACAAGTTTTGAAAACAAGAATATTTTAACTATTATACAAATACTTTTAAAATAATAAATTTTGTCTACACAAACTTTTTCTGGATTTATAATCATTATTTGTGTTATGTTGTTATACTCGTACATTTTGAGAAACACTATTATTTTATTGGCAGGTAACCGCCTCTCACATCTTCAATGGTGAATTCGTTGTCCGCGGGCTTCGTGTACACATACCCAGTAGTCCCAGTAGTGGTATAGGTGAAGGGCCTCATCGTGTAGGGGGTGGTGGGATAGGTACCGGTGAACGTATAGTTATATGTTGAGAAATTGTAGGTAGGGAATGTTCCAGTGTAAGGAGGAATAGGTTTTAAGGTTGGGAAAGTAGTAGGCTTCCTTGTGGGTCCACTTGTAGGAATGATGTATGTGCTTCCCGGAGTAGATAGCCTGGTTGTTGGTCTGGTGGAAGATGTTCTGGTGGAAGATGGTCTGGTAGAAGATGGTCTGGTGGAAGATGGTCTGGTGGAAGACGGTCTGGTGGAAGATGGTCTGGTGGAAGATGGTCTGGTGGAAGATGGTCTGGTGGTTGTTGGTCTGGTGGAAGATGGAGTAACGTAGGTTTTTCCTGGGGTAGAAGGAGTATAGTATGGCGTGGTGCTCCTAGTCGTACTTCTAGTTGTTGTAGTTCTAGATGTAGTTACAGGAGTAGATAAAGGTCTAGTAGTTGTCGACCTGGGAGTAGTAGATGAAGTAAAAGTTCTAGAGGTAGTAGATGAAGGTGGCACGTAGGTATGGTCAAATGGTTTTTCAGGTGTGGTATAAACGTATCCCTTTACTTTGACCTGCTTTGGTGAGAGTCTTGCATTGTATCCGGAGGTGAAGTCGATGGTGTCAAATATTTGTCGTTTGATTGCCAGGCGTCTTCTGGAGATCCGACTGTTTGCTATTGTTACCAAAGCCAGCAACAAAAATGCAAGCCTTATCTAAAACAAAACAAAGAATTCGTTATTTTCAATTAGGAAATTTAAACGTAGTATTTATTTTATTTATTATACACTTTTATACAAATACATATTCGGATTTATCGCTATAATCTTTTTATCTTCAAGTTTGTTTAAATATTGATTTTAAACTGTATATGTCAAACACATTGAATGAAAACTGTTTAAAAGACGGATAAATAATAAAAAGATAAATAAATCTAAAGAAAAATAGATTCGGAATTATACATAAGTAAGAGACGAGTATATTGAGAAAAATAGTGCTTTTTTGGGTGTTTAATTTTCAGTAAAAAAAATCAATTGGTACATTATATCTTCGGGTTACTGGCACAATTGGTACATTATATCTTCGGGTTACTGGCACAAATTGCTTACAAACATTTTATTCTTTCTGAAATATGTCAATTAAAAAGTTGAAACTCATATAAACACAGTTGAGTCCTTCTATATTTTTCGACTGTGTGAAACATGAATTTTCAATTAAAAAATCTATTTGAAATTTTAACCAAGCTTGCACAGTTGTCTTTTCATGATAATTATCAAAAAACTTTTGTTTTTAAACTTTTATTTCTCATTTGTGTCAGAATCTTGACAATATATTTAAAATGAACAAATGAAAAAGTTTTTTTTTCGATAAGCAATCCACCCAAACTAATATGGTTTGTGCAACCAAATTAAAGCTAATTAAAGACAGTGTGCAATGATATGAGTCAATAATGTAACATTTATTTAAAAAATGATATTTTTTGATAATTTGAAGACTGATTAAGCTTAAAAAATTGACAATCGATCTATAAGTGGAAAAGTTCCACGAAGAAAGCAGAAATGTAACGTTCATTGGACATGGTAAGTTATTGCTTTTAATAAATCAAATCTGTCTCCAAATGGTAACCGATAAATGCAGGGTCTATAGTTTCATCATCCAGATAACACTCGCAGCCGGGATTCTCCGCAATGCCCAATCTGTAAGGATGACTAGCCAACACGCAGTGGTCCGTTTGCAAACGACACAAGACTAACATTTCCATCTTGTTCATTTTTATTATACTCGTATATTACGCCATGGTTTCAAAGTGAAAGATTGTTGGAATAATTTATATCTAGAGCCCTCATTTACACCAGTTATATCCCAATCAAACGCCCATTAGTGCCAAGTATTATGTTTAATTTTATTCAAAAGATCAGTTAGTGGCTGTGAAAAATCAGATAGGGGACAACCGGTAGAACAATTTTTCTTTGCCAAGGAATCAATACATTCATTACCAGTGATACCAATATGTAAAGAAATACAAACTAGAGAAACATCTATATTTTTTGACATCAATTGGAATAACTTGGCATTGATCGAGCAAATAATTTCATGGTATGAGTTACTCAAACAATTACCTGAAATTGAATGAATAGCACTAAGGGAATCAAATATTATAGATCAAGAACTTATGATTCTCAAAACTAAAATTAAAAGAGAGAATATATGATACAGCTTTGAACTTTTATTATGAAAAATAAAATTGGTTAAAATGTGTAATGCGTTAAAGCTTATAGGAAAGCATTTTAACTTCTTTATTAAATTATGCAAACGCTACAAATCCACAAAATACACAAATCTATGTCGTGATTCTGCTTAAGGTAAAACAATGATATATTATTTGTTATTTTGACAGGCCTAGATTGATGCAATATAGATTAAAGTTACTATGGTAACTAATAACTACGATGTGAGAGGAAAACCAAGGAAAGTATGGTTGGATCAAGTTGAAATTGGAGAAGTTGTATGAGAAGATGTATGAAGGAACGTGTAGAGTTAGGAAAGTATGGCGCATGGTCCTTTTTGTCTACCCCGACAGGGAGATGGCGTGATGGTATATATGCATGTATGTTATACTCGTATTTATGGAGTAATACAACTTGTTAAAAGATTGTTTAAGAGAGTTAAAATAATATTTTTTCTTTTCTTTTAAAGACATAATTTTAACCTTTTTCAAACAAAAAAATATTTTATCCCGTTAAAGAATTTCTTAAAAAAAACATTTAAATTACAACATTTTAAATTTTGTAATACCCTGGTTGATAATTGGACAAAAATATATTATTCAATTTACTTTTAAAAGCTTGTGGACAATATACAAAAACTCTTCAGATTTTGAATAACAGTAATAAGGTTCATGTGAGTTATTGTGAAACATACCATACAACTATCAGTTCTCAGTAAATAAACTGGTTTAAGATTCAAAACATTTGTTTCAAGGATCATCCATAAATTTGATGACTACCTGTGTCATAAAATTAAGAATACCATTTTTTTATTACAAATATTATATTATAGGTCAATAATTTAATCATATTTTTATACAACATGTAAACGGAATAAATAAATTATTTCACAATTCGACCAACGTCATTGCAACACATTTAACGGAGGCTTGTAAACATTTTAGTAATTTTATCCGAAATTCAATCACAGTTTTTAATATGTTGACACATAAATTATGACCAAGGTTTCTACGGACATTCACATGTTACGTGCCCAGTTCACTACTCTTCTTTTTACACGTTGTCCTTTAGTAACCATACAGTTAGACTCTGGAACCAGAAACCAACTTATGTAAGACTAACTTGAAAAAGTGAAGATTAAAAAACTCTTAATTTCAAGTCATTATAGATAAGTGTTTAATTTTTTATTTCACTTTCCTCTTTAGTATTGTTCTTTGATTGATATCCCACTTTTATTGTCTTTATTTATATAGTTCGTGAATATGTAAAAATAAAAATTATTATTGACAACAGTAATATAAAATGACCGTTTATATACCACTGTTACAGAGCAAACTATCGTTAAGGGCGCTCAAACTCGGGATTAGTTTGAGTAATATTATCAACCATATTACGGTATTCCTTTGCCTGATTGATTAGAAGAGATTGCCACTCTGCAGTAAACCCACCAGATTGTTGTAGAATAAAGCAATACATTAATTAATAAATATTTAATATCGATACTATTTAGTGTGGTAAGGTTTTATAAAATAATGACTTCTTTTATAAAATAATGATTTTGGTATATCGAGGCATGCTCCTTCGAGCATTCTGTCAGCATCCCAAATATTTTTCTTACTGAACTCGCTCGAACATTTTTTATCCTTTTAGAGGCACCTTTGTCTATACTTTCCATTTACTGGCTATTCTGATAACTTCTACTAGAAAATTAAAAGAGATAATAAGTTGCGAGAGTCTAACAAATGGGAACGCGGAGGAGGTAAACCGAAAAAAGAGTGGAAGGACATAGTTGGAGAAATTTTAAATAAGGGAAAAGTTAGAATTGTGAGAAGTATGAGAGCATGTATGACAATATGTATGGATGTAAAACCAGGTGAGAGCTGTGTGCATGGAAAATTGAAGGTCTGTCCACTCTGCCTGCCCTAATTGTGATATGGCGTGATGGTATGTATGTACGAGGGGAGGTCAATAAATTCGCGAAATGAAGGAGGAAAAGGTTTCTTTTTTAAAATTTCTTTTTCCAATCTATTCACCATTAACTCTTGTACATTTTTTAGATCTTTCAATAAACTTTTTTATATCCATGAAAAAAAAATTGTCCTCAAAATAAACCGAAGTAGCACATTTAACTTTTTCATCGTCCGTAAATTTCTTCCCTCGAAGTTTTTTTTTCATATTTGGGAACAAATAATAGTCAGACGGAGCCAGATCTGGGCTGTAGGGAGGGTGATTTAATATTTGGAAGCCACAGTTGTGAAGAGCAACCAATGCAGATTTACTTTTGTGCACGGGTGCATTGGCATGCAAAAACAGTAGCCATTTTGTCCATTTTTCTATCCCTTACAGCTTCTCTTGACTGCATCAGCAGACTGGAATAGTACTCTTTAGTTATTATGATGTTCTTATCTTTGTAATCTATTAGCAGTATGCCTTCCACATTCCAAAAAATATAGCCATAATTTTTAGTCGATTGCGAGTCTTCAAACTTCTTAGGGGACTGTGTGCCTTTTTTATGTTCCTGGATGGACTCCAGCTTCGACTCAGGCTCATAATGATGAACCCAAGTTTCATCTTCAGTAACGATTCGGCTCAAAATATCATCTTTGTTGTTTCTGCAGAGGTCCAAAAACATTCGACGCGTTGTTGTTTTTGAAGTGACGTGAGCATTCTGGGTATCTGCCTTGCACTGACTTTTGAAATCCATAGATGCTGATGGAGTAAATTCAAAATGGTTGAAGGTGATACTCCAGCCATCTCTGCAAGTGTTGTTTGCTTATGCGGGCATCTTCCAGCACAAGCTTTTTACTTTTTTGACGATGTTTGAAGAAGTGGCCTCAATAGGCCGTCCTGGGCGGAGGTCGTCTTCAATCGATTCTTTCCCTTGCTTAAAAAGACAATGCTTCTTGTAAACCTTCGTTTCCGTAAACCACTTACATTTCTTCCAAAATGATTTGAGTTGCTTTATGACAAACTCAATGACGGCGTAATACTCATTTTTTCCATACTTGGGATGTACTTAACGTTTGACACACTCTACCGACGATATCTTAAACAAAACTGTCAAAATTAGACTAAAATTTGGCGAATCTACTAATAATCTACTAATAATGAGTCATATTATCGGAAGATGCGCATGTGCACTACCATGTGCATACCCTCTCCTTTAGCCCCTTAATTCTGGGAATATATTGACCTCCACTTTTATATTAATGAATACTAAATAAAATTTAACATACTACACGCGGAAAGCTGATAATGATATATTCTTACTTTGCAATCATACTTTCTTCTAAAATATTTAGAGTTTAGCAAGTTGCTGTGGTATAAAATGTGCAAAAAACAATGTTATTGACTTACCTATTGGATTTAAAATTTCTTCAAATTATTAGATAACAAGTTTAATACAATATTAATAATAATAAGTCGTTAATGTAGGGCTATTGAGTGAATTAACTCATTTCAATGGAGCTTGACTAATTCATGGATTATAATCAATTAAAAAATTAAATCGATATGCCAATTGGGATTTATATAACAAAAAAAAGGTTTATTTGGTTAACAATTCACCTAACTGAAAGTGTATTTTGAGTAATTTGTATGATTAAATGTTGATTATTAAATTGTTTGAAAAATATGTTTTTTTATTGGCCAATCTTGAATTATAATACATTACGGTAACATATTTGTGAATGATTTGTGTGATAACACGCTAATTATTTACTTGTTTGAAAAGTAAGTTTTTTGCAGTCCTGTTCTGAGAGTGTTCGAATATATTATGTATCATTTATGAGAGTGATTAGTTCTATAACACGCTAGTTATATGCTTGTCTGAAAAATAAGTTGGTTTGCAGGCCAGTCTTGGGAGTGTTACGGAATCATCTTTGAGAGAGATTAGTGTGATACCAATCTAATAATTTTATTGATTGAAAAATATGTCTGCAGGCCAGTTCTATGTTACAATATATTACGTTATCATCTTGGAGAGTGATTAGTGTGATAATACACTAATTATTTGCTTGTCTGAAAAACGAAAAACGTTTTGCAGGCCAGTCCTGAGAGTGTTAGAATACGCAACGATATCATATTATCATATTAGAACTTAATAATGCACTCACAATGTCAAATGGTGTTCATCATAAATGGTTTTAGATCAATATTATTTCTTGGCGTTACGAAGCCAATGAAATATACATTTTTGAACATTATATTTATTGTGATAAATTAAATATATATAAAAATATGTTAATGTTTCTTTTATTGACTGAACCAGTAAATTTTAATTATATGCTGAATATAAATTAAAAAATGTATTTTCAAATGGTTCTTTGTGGACTTTATTGTGAATTTATATTGCGGTGAAATAAATTGATTCTCAGATTTATCAGTTTTCTTAGGATTAGTCGTTATAAAAACACGATTTTTACACATTTGGTTTGTTGTACAATAGAATGATGCTTGAAGAGTGCTTTGTTTAAAAAAATATTTTAAAATTAAGAATAGTACCAGTATCTGAAATTATTTTTATAACAGGGATATTAAACTAAGATAAAGAAAGAAGCATTGAGATCGATCACGTTATAACAGGGATATTAAACTAAGATAAAGAAAGAAGCATTGAGATCGATCACGTTATAACAGGGATATTAAACTAAGATAAAGAAAGAAGCATTGAGATCGATCACGTTATAACAGGGATATTAAACTAAGATAAAGAAAGAAGCATTGAGATCGATCACGTTATAACAGGGATATTAAACTAAGATAAAGAAAGAAGCATTGAGATCGATTACGTTATAACAGGGATATTAAACTAAGATAAATAAAGAAGCATTGAGAACGATCACGTTATAACAGGGATATTACACTACGATAAAGAAAGAAGCATTGAGATCGATCACGTTATAACAGGGATATTAAACTAAGATAAAGAAAGAAGCATTGAGATCGATCACGTTATAACAGGGATATTAAACTAAGATAAATAAAGAAGCATTGAGATCGATTACGTTATAACAGGGATATTAAACTAAGATAAATAAAGAAGCATTGAGATCGATCACGTAAAAATAATAACACGAAAAATTTACAAAACTAATCCTTATGAGTACAAGAAGTTTAGAAACAAATATGTAAACGTTGAATAGTCTAGTTTAACAAATTCTGAAAGAGAAAAAAGTATATGTATAGACGTGGCAGCGAAAGATTTGTCAGGTGAGAATGCACTGGAGATATGTTCTCTATGCCCACCTCAAAAAGGACATGGCGTGATAGTGATACCAAATAATAAGTCTACATTTCAACAGGCTTTTGCCATTGGTTGCATAATAACATGTGTTTGTTCATTTAAATATGATCAGACTATTTTATTTTTGATATTTGACTCAAATTGAGAAAAGAACCTTAGTTTTTTAAAGTATAATTTAGATGTGTAGGCTCACTATATAACACATTTTAAGTATCATTTAGATGTGTAGGCTCACTATATAGCACATTTTAAGTATCATTTAGATGTGTAGGCTCACTATATAACACATTTTAAGTATCATTTAGATCTGTAGGCTCACTATATAACACATTTTAAGTATCATTTAGATGCGTAGGCTCACTATATAACACATTTTAAGTATCATTTAGATGTGTAGGCTCACTAAATAACACATTTTAAGTATCATTTAGATGTGTAGGCTCACTATATAACACATTTTAAGTATCATTTAGATGTGTAGGCTCACTATATAACACAGTTTCAAAATAATAATATTCCTTAAAAGTTTTTTTTCTGGATTATTTTTTTGTATGTTTCGAGATTAAGATGGAAATATTAACTTATTTTATTATTGTATTTTTGACTTTTACAATACAAGCTGGCTTATCTATTACCATGCGGGAATCTATTCTTACGAACCAGAAAGTTTTTTTGGAACAAACCTTGAGTGAAAACCAGATTGGAAACTTTTTATTAAATCTGATTTCCAAAGGAAATCAAACCCGTAACCCCTGGCTCGAACGTTACGTTTAGCAAACCCGTAACCCCTGGCTCGAACGTTACGTTTAGCAAACCCGTAACCCCTGGCTCGAACGTTACGTTTAGCATAATTTTTTTTAATTCTTGTAAATAACGTTTTTTTTGTTTTATAATGTTTATTAGATAGAAGTCAGTGCTAAAAAAATAGGGGGAGAAGGATTTTTTTAATACTCGTATTATATTATATTATATATGTCTAAATAGTATCTCCCATATATTTTATATCAGCAAGTTGCAGGGGAAAATGGTTTTCCGACCCGCATCTACACTTCATGAGAGTAGTTCAACGCAGTAAAACTACTTTTGAAAAATTATATTCTGAAGTTTTAAAGAAGAAAACGAGAAAACATTTTTTTTGTCAAAGTTTTAAGCATCTTCTTTGTAAATCTAAAGTAGGTACGTGCATTTAGAAGGATATATCGTCGTCGTTGCCGGGCCTCGTAGTCGAGGAACCCCTCGCCACCCCAACGTCAATTTTGAACCATTCTTCCACGTCAATCATGTGATTTTTTTGTGAGAAAACAGTCCGATCCTAGATGCGTACTCCCTCCCGCAAATGTCACAGACATGTGGACCCTGCTGAGCCGCCTGGCCATGCTGACGCATGTTCGCAGCACGCTGACTGTTTCTCACACGTCGAGCTGCTGAGACGCCATCAGCCCGAGAGCATACGGCTCTCCACCCCTCACGGTCCTGAGCCACCCGCTCCCAGACCTCAGGCGCCCCGCACAAAGTAAGCGACTCTCGCAGACTGTCCTTATAGCGCTTCCTCTGCCCACCCCCTCTTCGCTTGCCATAGATATCCGGTCCACCGCAATTTCACCTTTACAACCATAATATGGTAACCAGAATATATTATATTCTATAGGCTTACAGTTGGAGCGTTGCAGGACCGAAACATTTTTGACATGATCACTCCAGTGGATCCAGAAGGGTATGTAAAGTAACAATGTAAGACACAATACGGAATGAAGTAATAAAATATAAATGCGAAATTAAGGATGACGTGTTGAGTAAGACGAACAAGAGTATTCTGATATAGTTTGGGCACGTGGAACAAATGAATGAATGAAATACTAAAAAAATAAATTGAAATTTCAAAAATGAGTGTAAGGCGTGGTAGAACACCAAGGAAAGTTAGGTTGAATAAAGTAAATTATATTTAAAAAATAAAGACAAGTTAGAAGTAAGAGAAATCGAAAGAGCTAAATTAGAAGGTATATGGGTATGGAAGCTGTGAAATATGGGTGTTGTTATAAGTATGGTACAGCGTGTTGGTATGTAATAATAATTTCACCTGAAGGTAGCCTCGAGAGAATATGCAGAAACACGTGGTAAATGTAATTTCTTTTTAAATATTTTACATTTTTTTAAATGAGAGTGAATTCATAAAAAAATTAAGCCATGAAAAGGAAAGTGATTATAAAAGATAGGCTTTGATTATTATTTAGTTAATTTAAGGCAATCAATCACGTGAAATAATTTAAGGCAACTTATCAATCACGTGAAATAATTTAAGGCAACTTATCAATCACGTGAAACAATTTAAGGTAAATTATAGTTGTATAGAAAATGATATAACATTTACAAGCAACAACAAACAAATACTTCTAAATACTTCAAATTTGATATTTAAATTTGAATATACCACATGAAATTCATATTTTTCTCACAGTTTTCCAACCGTTGTGACCGAAATAAAAAAGGCTTATTGAATTTAAAAACAATGTCAAACATTTGGTTATATATGATATAAGCAAAATAGATCCAACTCTTTAAACGCATTTCAGTTTTTTATTTCAAATACCTAAAAAAACATATCACAATTATTATTTAGCCAAAAATGATGAAATAACAATTTAAAGTCTTTCGTAATAGTTCAAAATATGTTAAAAATAGGTTGAATCATTTTGGCGTAAATGTTTTCATTTATTTCATTTATGCTGCCAAACAAATGAAATATTCTTTTGTTGGCGTTGCTGTAAAACAATATTTGAAAATTAATGTTATTCATAATTTTGTTCATAAAACATCCAAAAGTAGGTCAAACAAATGTCATCAACAAACCATTACTTTTATTTCGTTGCGGAAATTTTCAACTGGAAATTTGTATAAACGGCCGTATGAAATAATTTGTTAAGTTTTACTCAGACCATATTTTCCTAATTGTTTCTAGAGTCTTAAGTGTCTTGTGCGAAATTTATCTTTAGATATACAGTATGACTTTATCCATTGAGGGCTCCAATACAAGGAACAGTTTCAATTAATGTTATTTCAATTTTCAGTCATTAGTGCTATGATCTTTGATAACACACCGTTACCCATAGAATAAAAACCTTCAATTAACTGGGGTCGCGCGTAAACACTGTAGATGGGAATGAATATAATGTGACTAGCAAACAAAACAATCATAGTGTAGTCACAAAAGTTAATTGCTGTAACATGTGATAAAATAATGTTCATGAAACTGAGAGGTAAAATATATGAGTATAAAAGCGTTATAAAACCAGCACTCTTGTATGTAGCTGAGTGCTGGGCGACAATTTAATTTTAATAACAGAGATATTTTATTTACGAAATGCACATGGTGTGGTAGAATTCAGAAGTGAGAAATAAAGACCAAAAAATAATTTAATGACTCCCGTGGCCAAGTTTGTAAGACGCCTGTCTTCTGATTCGGAGGTTACGAGGCAGATTCCCGCTGGAACGCCAAAAAAAAAGCTTTCTGTCTGCTTTCACTTAAGGCCTCATAAACTTGTTTTTGGTTAATTGGAAAATATTGTCACATGCCAGTTATTCCAAAAGGTTGTGTTGTGTACAACGTGTTTTACGAAAGTGTTTTACATGATTCACCCAGACGCTGTATACCATAGCTGCCAGACATGATTTGTTTAGTAAAGTCCCGAGTAAGAGCGCCTTTGAGGAGAGTTCGGTATCTAAATGACGTTATATAAAATTGTCCTTTGGATAAGAAAAAAACAAAATAAGGAATGAGTATGCGAGTAGTACCTTAAAAATACCTTTCATTTTGCTGAAATTGAGAGAGAAGAGATGTCGCTGGGATAAAAACAATTATAAAGAAAACCAGCTAAACATGTGTGAAACCAAACATAAGGAACAGAAGTCTCTCTATATCGAGGAATAGATCATAAAGATGCAATGGAAAGATAGCATCAAACAAGTCATGAGTTGTCTGAAACTAACATTGGAGATAACCTTGGACACAGTATAATAGAGAGAGGCGATTCGACATGCAGACCTCTAATAAATGAAAAAAGTTATAGTGAGTCATCAAGAAAATATTGAAAAAAGTCCCAACTAAGCTATGTAAAAAATAAGATACGTTCCCATGAAACCGATTTGGTAATAGCTTAGCCCTCCTAGGATTATCAATTTAGCTAACAAATTATCTAATCTAGTCAATCTAATTTTCGTAATTGAAACGTCTTGCCAAATGTAAATTTTTTTTACGTCTTCACTTACTAGATTTTTTTTAAAGTCAGTGACATTACTATAATATTCCAATGAAAAAAGGTAAACCGTACTTGTTGTAGACCTGATTGTACGTAACTGTCCAATATCAGTATCACGGCTATCAGCATTTGTGGTCTGATAGATGGTAGAATTTCGTTTTATTAATTAAATCCCTATTTAGATCCCAGATATTAATTTATCAGAATTTATTCAGTGGGGCCTAAATACTGTTTCATTTAAAATTAAAGAGAGCGCCCTTGAATAAATATTTTGGTATTATACACATAAAGGGCCTTTCGAATTGAGCGAGTTTTTAAATTCTTGGATAAAACACAGATGGCGTCTCGAACTTGCCTGGGTCTTGTGACATTTGAGAAATGTAATGCGTGACATTTATAAAAATGGAGTTGTGTACAATACAACAACGCGTTTAAATTGTTGAATTATTTTATGTAATCTCCAGAAACGGTGATGCTAAATGGCCACCAAGATCATGTGATTTGACACCGTTGGACTATTTTCTCAGAGGTTACGTGAAAAACCAGGTCTATAAAAATGACCCCCAATCAATGCTTGAGCTGAATGACGAAATTATTTGCATTATTGGTGAGTTAGAACCGCAATTATGCAAAATTTTGACAAGAGTGGACATCTGTTGAGCTGCAAGAGGTGGACATTTGGCGGATATTGTTTTTTATGTTTAAATGTCAAACATTATACTCCAATGACCAATAAAAAGTTTTTTGAAATCAAAGCAAATTGTGTGTTTTATTCAAGAATTTAAAAAATTAGAATTAAAAAAACCGCTCAATTTGAAAGACCCTTTATAACATGGTACATGTAAAATTTAAAACCATACAGCATTTAATATGTTATAATCTAATACTACACAGCAAAATAAATGCCATATTTTACCACTACGTAACACTTTATACTACCTTGATCAAAAAGTTTTAGGACCGGCCACCGTGTGGCGCTTTCAGTCACCAGATTGGAACTCTTTTTTTTGTTAGGTTACCACATCTATCATTGACACTTCCCTTTAAATTTCAGCGTCATAGCTTGACATTTATAAAAGTTAAGCTGTATTGAGTACAACTACATTTGTGCGTATTTTCGATTTTTTACAAGTTTGAAAATGGCATCAACTGTGCATCAACGAGTTTACATTAAATTTTGTGTGAAAAATAGATTTAACGGTCCGCAGATCTTGGAAATGTTAGAGAAGTGTTTTTCGGTGGCACGAACGCTTCAGAAGTGGTCGTGAGTCGGTCGAGGATGACGAACGCAGTGACAGTCGAAAACCGATGAAAACATCGATAAAATCAAAGAAATGTTGGTCGAAAACCGCAAATTGACCATCAGAGAGCTGGCAGAGGACTTGAACATTGCTTATGGATCCGCTCAAGACATTTTCGTTAATAATTTGGGCCTCAGACGTGTCACTGCAAAACTTGTGCCGAAAGACCTCAATTTCATGCAAAAAAGAACCGCGTTGAAATCGCGAAAGACATGATTTCCATGAGTTTTTGACCAAAGACCACACAAATACTATCCAGCAGCCTTCGAATTCACTCGATCTGGCTCCCTGTGACTTTTTCCTGTACAACCGACTTAAAAAACCGCTTCGCGGAACGCGTTACAGTACCCGAGAGGATATCATGAAAAAATCGAAGGAAGGATGGACATACCGAAAATTGAGTACCAGCGGTGTTTCGAGGATTGGATCAAGCGCTGGCGTAAGTGCGGTGCAGTCTATGGGGAGTACTTTGAAGGGGACTATATCGATTTTGATTAATAAACTTGTATTTTCGATTTTATGAATAAAGTCCTAAAACTTTTTGATCAAGGTAGTATATCATATTTCACTATATATATTATGTGTCATGTTTTATCACACAACATGTTACATACCATATTTTACTACCACACAACATGTTACAAATTATATATCAATTCTTATCATTCACCTCAGAAAAATGTCAAATATTGCTAGCAAAATAAATTGTTGAAAGTCAATATGTTTACATTGTGTTAACGTGTTTGACTTTTGAACTTTAAGAAAACATTTAAGTCCTCGAGAATACAAGTATTCTGCATTAATAATCAAATGCACTCGACAGACGTTGTGAATTAAGTATTTGATGTATGTGTTACTATCCAGATATTGAATAAAATTTATTTCAATTATCATTTATGTCGATTTGATTTATACTGTCGATTATATTCAAGTTCAAATAACCTGTAACAAGAATTTTAAGACTTAAGACTAAGACCTGATTTACTGAGTATTTTTATAAGAAAATGTCGTGTGAAATTTATAAAATGAGTGATTCTGTGTTTTATCTTCAATAACTCGATTATTTTTATGGATTATTATAGCAAAACCATTACATAGAACAATAATTTCATCACGATTCGAAAATTGGATTATGATCTAATTTTCGTAAACTTGTAAAGGTGCTCTTAAGATTAAATAAAAACACACAATGCTATCATAATGTCACTTACTGAAGAGCATTTATTCTTCCAATTACTATCCTGCAACATTTTAGAGCTTGAGATACGATTGTGTTCTTCCAAAACGACATTGTGGAATCTAAGCAATTCTCTTGTTGGTGACTGCCAATAATAGCTACTTGTCAAAGAGTGCCAGATGTGCGCGTTCTACTGAGACACCTCTGGCGTTTTTAAATAAACTTCAGAGGTCATCTTATGGCTTTTTCAATATAGTGTAACAGTCAATAATTCTATTTAATTACTTGAATATTCTTCTTGATTGTTTTTTTGTGGATTAAACCACAGTTATAATGTTATTTAAAGGAACTGGATCAAGGACCGCATTATTTTGTAATAAACATTACGGTGATACTTTTTTCCCGCTTCAAGTTTTAAACCTTCTCTCAGAAATACATTTACTGACAAAATTTATGCAACGCAAACACGCGATGGAGAACAAAAAGATTTATAATCGAAGTGAGTTTTGAGTTCATTTACAAATGATTTCTAGATAAGTTTTGATTTTTAATATCTTAATTCATAAACGACACTTTATAAAACTTCCTTTAAAATATCTTATTATTTTTATATCATAACAATTTTTTTTTTCAATTCTACTAATAACATTTATCCCCACCACCTTCCATCTCGAAGCTTTCTTTAAGTATTCTGTCTGAAAAACAAAACATATATTCCCAATGAAAGAGCCGAGGGAAACTACCTTAGTTAAAGCAATCAGCTAGTGATGGATACATTTGAATTTGAATATACTGCTTATTGATTTTCGATTCTGATATCAGCCAAAAAACTGTATTGTAGGTTATAAAAATGTACATAAATCAATTAATTTCCTAATAACCTACAAACAATAATGACGATGTATAATAGATAAGCAGTGTATGGAATAAACGATCCTCACGTCGAATTGATATCATTAACTATTTTAATAGGAAGTATAATTGTACAATAAATCATTATTATACTGAGGATCACTAAAACTAATGTTATTTTTTTATAATATCATATCATGAAAACAAATACAAAAATGGATAGTAAAATAAGGTTATTTGTAATCAAATATAAATCGAGATGTTGAATGATGAAGTGCTTTAAACAATTTTCAACTCATTAGTGATACAAGTGTGTTTCAATATTATTAACCTATTTTTAACGTTGAGTTAGTTTTAATTTAATTTTAGTTAGTATTAAGGAAAAAAACGATAATTTAGTCGTTTATGGCATTGAACTTTAAGAAATATCATAAATTAATTTGTTAGCATTTTGATCAAAGATCAATTATATAACAGAGTTTTATGATTATTTAATTATAATTATATGATTAATACATGTTTCTTAAGGAAATGTAACCTGAATTACGTTATGTTCTAAATTATCTCAATACAGACCTACCTCTATGCCCCAGGTGGTAAGAGCGTCTCTTATAGCCCGGGGTTGCGGATTCAATTACTGTTGATACCCAATTTTTTTAAAAAGGTTTCATATCTGTTTTTGATATTTATTTTAAAACCAGATACTAAAGAGTTCCTAGTGCTTTCAAGGTATTAAAGTTTATTTCTAAAATCTAAACCGAATTAAAGTTTCGATAAAGATTGACTTTCACATAGTGAGATTGGAATTTTCGAAAACCTTTAAGTAAAACAGTATTGTTTTAAAATAAACTCAATATAAGTTCATTTGACTGAAATCAATAACAGTTTAGCAAGTTTATTTTTTTCATTACTGGCTCACAAATTGTTTCGTTTTTGACGCGGAAAATCGTGAAATATCTGCAACAAACATTAAAATATTTGAACATTTAATAATTGAGAGGTCTATTTCATGTTTCATAACTTCCGTACAGTTTGTATAACAATGAGTAACGTGGAGTGAATATCATTCTGTGTTTTAGACACCACATTTCATACTTGCAAAATGAAAATAGAAAATTTTCTAAAATCGTTTCCCTTACATTTTTTTCCATAATGGAACATACTCGTATCAGTCAACTTCAAACTATTTATTCCGAACAATATTCATACATATTATCACGCCCTGTCCCTTGCGAGATAGACAAGATAAAATAAATCTTCACACTTTTTTATCAAATCGTATATTTTTCGACTCTTTTAAATGCATCCGTCTCGTCATACAAAATCTTCTATTATTCATAGTTTTTACTTTAAATTATTTTAAAATCCTGTAGCGTTTTCTTCGGTTTATCTCTTGTACGTACACCATATACACGCTTATTCATTTTTTCGTCATCCATTCTCTCCACATGTTCAAACTATTTTAACGCTTCTTTTTTCATCATTCTAACATATACATTTTTTCTATGCACTTTTATGTGATGTTTTCATTCCGCCTTTTTTTAAACATTGGCTCAACACATTTTTTTCTTTAAGAGCATGCATGTCCAATACGTTGTATAACAATCAAATGATTAATTGTTATGAATATCATTGTACGAAAAATGATACTTCATAAAAACATAGTAAAATAAACTTACGTTTTAAGATAGATTATTCTCTATAGCATTAATTTAACTTTCATCTTTCTACCAAGTCCAAAGTTAACATTCATAGTTCAAGGCGGAAGCCAATACATTTTTATCTTCAAAACAATCAAAATTTTATGCTTCTTAGCGCTTTGTTTTTAAAAATATATCATATTTTTTTCTCAATTTCTTCAATTTTTTAACGACAAAAAATGCACGTAGTTTCAGCTTAAACGATTGCCTATAAATGTTTACACGACAAACAAGTATTGGGTTTTCTGTTTATCCGAGATCAGTTATTGTGAAACTTTTACCGTCTCATATTTTACTTGTTATTTGTAAGTAATTAAACACGTTTTGCATAAAATGAAAGAAGTATACTATATTTCATATATTGCTGCATTAAATTGCATCGTCTCCGTAGTTCAAATAACATATTTCTTGAGATATATATTTGTGTGAAATTTAAGACGATGTTTTTGTTAAAATTCCAATAAAAAAATGCTTTTAATATTTTTGGAATTTCGAATGGACTTTTAGAATAATATTTTTGGTGGGAGTTGTAAATGTTAATGAATCGTCAAAATTTTAATACCCACAATACGGATGTTGAGAAGGTTTAAAAAATATTTCTCTTTTGTGGGTGTAAAAGGTTAAGTAATTATAGAAATACGAAGAAAAAAATAATATTGCCACAAAACATAGATTGAGACGCACCATACTTAATATCATGTTGATATTATTTGAGGATGTTGTTGATATTAAAAGATTCATTTTCAAAATAATAATTCAACATCAGTATCACCATTTATTATAAACTCGGAGTTAAATGGATGTAATTATGCGAAAAAGATCCAACCCAAATTTTATCTGTTTTGACAAAATTGAGGAAATATTCAATTGTTTTCTATTTTTGTACTTATAGAGACGGTTTATTTTAATACTTCAAATATTTAGGATGCTCGCATATCCTTGGAAAAAAATATTAATTTATTTACGGGAGAATGTGATTTATTTTGATATGGATTTATTTTCATTGATTCCTGTTTTCTGCAAAACTACCACCAACCAAATATAATTCAAATTTTATCAATGTTGATTTTTGTTTCGAATTGGTTAAATTGTTAGTGATTTGTTAAATCACAAAAGTGTTCATTGTGATGAAAACATGGTATATTTTACTTGTAAACATCTTCTTGCATATCAATAATTATAGAAATAAATTAAATGGATTAGATATCCTAGAAATATCAATGTCAGTCATGGGGATGAATACCTGGTAAACATATGTTACCAAGGTCTAACCACTGCTTGCCGAAGTCATCTCTTGTCTCCACCCACAACCCCTACTCCGATTGTTTACTGTTATATGCGTCTAGTCTCTTAGTGCCAGCCCGGGCTTATGCTTCCCTGATGATAGAGGGGAAAATCTTGAAACCGGAAGGATCAAACCCATTATTTTTAGTGGAAAAACAGTGTTTTACTAAACAAATTACGGTGTCATTAAACCTCCACAATGTTAACATGCTTTAACTATAAATAAGATACAAATTTATTTACGTGTCTTTAAAAGTCAAAAAGTCTTAAATCCATTTCTGTATTACAAATAAATACCAGTTCAATAAAACTAAACTGTTTTAGTAAAAACAGATCGTTTGGTTAGTCCAGTGTAATACGGAATCATCAAATATGCAACAAATTCTCACACCGCTCGTTTCGCAGATTCCTCTCAGAAGGTCAAGTATACTCGTATAATATCAGTTCGTGCTAGCACATTTCAAATGGTAAAACATTCATAAATACATCACTTGGCACAAATAAATGATCACCTAAAATTAGAAGTTCCCAAATAGTGTTTCGCGGTACCTTAAGGATTCACTTACCAAACTTGAATTTCAGAAATAAAAATAAGTTTCAACCCCTAATTGATACTTTCAAATATATATTTTATTCAACCTTCCCTTACGTGAGAAAATATAAGAATTCATTTGTTCATAACTATATCAAGTTTTGAAAGAACATTGAAAGAGTAGATGAGGTTAAATCCTTCACCACAAATACCAGTTTGAATAAACGATAACTTTAATATTAGTAATTTATTTCATTTACAATAAGTAAAAAAAGTCAAGGTTTTGAATTTTTAATCAAGATGACAAGGGTTCTACGGCTAAAGTATGTTGGGAACTATTGCCTTAGATCTCGCAATAAAGTAGACGGAAACAATGTAACACCTAGAATTCATTTCCAAAGTGTTATTTGAGCTAGCTTTTGTTATTTTTATGATTAAGCTAAGCCTTTGATAAAAAAGCATATTTTTAAAATTAATATTTAGTAAAAATTATCAGAGTTCTGAATTTTTAATCAAGTGGACAAGAGTTCCACGATTAAAAAATGTTGGGGACCAGTGCCTTATATCTCGCAACAAAGTAGGTGGAAACAATGTTATGCCTAGAATTAATTTAAAATTGTTATATGAGCCTGCTTTTGTTGTTTTTATGAGTAAGCCTTTGATACAAAACGTGGATGAGGCTGAGAGCGAGAATCGTTTAGTTATTAATAAAAGTCAGAATTAAGACATAAATATTTGATTCTTAACTTGTTATATTAGAATTGATTTATTGGAGGTTAATGTTATTGACTATAAGATACACAGACATAATTATTTATTATCAAACAGTACTTTTCAAATCTTAAAATAAATAACAGATTTTTGGTATGAATTCTAGGATGAATTATTGAAAGTTATTTTCGAAAATAACGAGATTCCTGACTTTCTCAATACAAAATGTTCGATCTTGTATTGCATAAAGGCAAAATAATTTATATAACCTACTATCTAAACAATAGTTATACTACCGCAGAGAAAATGTTAAGTATGGCTTATCTTTCTCCGTGCATATTTTAGACAAAGATGTCGTATATTATTGCAAAATGGAAGATTTTATTGAGATATTAAATTTTATCTCTTTAAGCCACTCTAAACAATACCCACCAAATGTAAAATTTCGCAAATTTTTGCATTCTTTACTATTTTGCTACAAACAATTGTTTTCCTTACGTCTCTGTGGATTATTGGTAAATTATTAGATAATCATACGGAGCTTACAGTGGGCGGACGATGACCCAGACATTTTACGATGCAATGACACATAACGAATTTCTTAATACACGAGCACGAGCATCCCAAATCGAAAATCATTGTTTTAATTTTTTTATTGGTGAAAGGAAGGTTTTCTTTTTGGGTTTTTTAATAGTAACCTATTATTCAATGTATTTAATTTATTGTTAGTTATCATTTACTCTTTGTTTTCTCAAAAAAATTGTTCGTGGTTTCATAACCTTGAGAGCCAGTTTATTATTTTGTACCTGCATAATTTGTTAGTTCAAAACGTAGTTTTGAATAATTTTCGAAGCAATAAACAGTTATACACATTTGTTTAAAGCTACGATAAATTAAAGTTTGAAACTTTGATTCTATTCAGAATATCATTAATTAATTACATACATACACATCTTTCGCGATATACACTGCGCAATAGTCAGAGATAAAAAATCTCCATATATTTCGATACAAATACGCAAGTTTCGCCTCTTCTATATTTATATAAATCTATATGTATTATCATCATGCAAATCTTCTATTATTTACGTTTCTCACTTAACCTTTCTTCAAAAGTAGAATCACTTAATCCAGTCACAATTTTCCCAGCCTACGTCTTCCGCGTTCACCTTGTTCTTCTAACGTATACACTCACTTATTCATTACTTCGTGATTTACTCTCTCCTCATGTTCAAATAATTTTAACGCACCTTTTTTTACCTTACAAAAAATGTCCATTTTACCAATGCTTTAATGACTTCACTCCGCCTTCATTCTTTCGTATTTCTTAATGTAGGTATCTCCACAGCATCTATTATTGATAATCATTATTTTATTCTTCTTCAGCCGTGTCCAAGATTCAGTTCCAAACGTCAAGGTAAGCACAAACACACTTTTCAGTTCGACCCGATTCCCATCCGCGCTATTATGGAGGACAAAATAAGTCCCCATCCAGTGCGGTTGGTTCAATGTCTCTATACCACGCGTGACTGAGTGTTTAGCCATGATATTCGTCCTGTAAGTTGGTATGTATTGATGGTGATTCCTTGCACGGCTATATTTATTAGGTGTATATTATATAGACTTGGTGCTTCTAGAATCGCGGGACAGTTAAATCAACCTTGAAATATCTTTACTAGGAATATCGCAATGGATTCTTGCTTTCTTGTTTCGAGGCTTCGAGGAGACGAGCCATGATATTCGATATGTAAGTTGGTATGTAGAATATAGGGTGTTATGAGCGTCGATCCAGACGCCAACATTGGTATGTAGAATATAGGGTGTTATGAGCGTCAAGCTAGACTCTAACATATTATGTATTGTAATTTTCATCTAATTTGTATATAGCGCGCTTGTTGTAAACTACGTTAAGTGTACCTTGTACCCTTTGTCTGCTTTTCTTTTATTATTATTTTTAACTCACCCGTCATATGTTAACATACTACCGAATAAACAGAATTCATCTACTTCCAGTTACCAGATACTAGTCAAAGACTAGATAGTAGTAGATTTTTCAAAGACAAATGAACAAATGCTGCATGACATATTTGGGCGAATTTTTAAAGTATGAAGATTTCTTAAATAAATTGGAATTATGGGATTATAATTGATAAATAATTCTAAAAAATGTTTAAAAGAGGGCGAATCATTGCTAATTTTAATGGATTTGTTATAAAAGTGTTTTATTTGTCAGAATTTTTTTAAAGCATTTTTCTTCTTATATTAACTACTTAAAAGGAACTAAAAATTCTCTTGTATGTTAGTTCGAGAGCAATAAACGTATAAAGATAAATAGCTTTGTGAAAAAGAACTATAAAATTGGCATCGATATCAAAGCTCAAAATACCTGTATATATTAAGCAGACGTTACCCCGTATTAAGATAAGGACTGTTAAATGTAAAATATCCTTTATATTTATGAACACTATTTTATATTCGTAGACATAAGACATATAATACGATAATTTTATAATCTTATTTATATAGTAATATCATTTTCTAAACATGTTTTAAACACGTTCTCTGCTGAAAACGCCTATATAAGCATTCATATAAAAAATGTGTTCAAAATGTCCATCGTTTTTTATTTACAATTTATTTGGATGGATTAAAAAGAACAAGAGATCTTGGAGTAGCGTAACGGTACTGATAATTTTTGTAAGAGTAAATGACATTTAACTGTATTTGTTCCCACATATAATTTTTTTTGGATTTTTTTTATATTTTTGTATTGCCATGACAGCAAATGGTTCAGCAGTGAATGTGCCACCACAGCTAATTCTTAAATTAAAAAGATCGTCTTTGCCTTTAAGTGTAACAACTAGATCACATTAGGGGTGGGGGGGGGTTTAGGTTATTTTGAGATGTCATTTGAATGACGTAGAAGTAACGCAAGAAGCTTAATTCATTGTAATGAATCAGACGTTACTTATTTAAAACGAAAATCACGATGGCATTTTACTCACCAAACACTTTTTATTTGGTCATTATTTATAACATTATACCTTAAGCGAGCCTACATAAATTGAACATAATGTGTTGTCAGTTTACATAAATTGAGTCCTAGTTAAAATGCAGAATTTATGTTTATTCATCATAAAACGACAATATCAAGACTTCTGTATAATCGAATTGTTTGTGAAGAGCTTCTTTCAAATATATGATAATACTATTTTTTCAGACCAACTGTTTAGTGTTAACAAGGTCTTTAGGGAGGGAGTCCGTATCACAAATTATGAATTTTGCTCACTCCTGAGCGATAGCACCGATTGGGGAATACGATGAATGTGGACATTTTGCTCACTCCTGAGCGATAGCACCGATTGGGGAATACGATGAATGTGGACATTTGGCTCACTCCTGAGCGATAGCACCGATTGGGGAATACGATGAATGTGGACATTTTGCTCACTCCTGAGCGATAGCACCGATTGGGGAATACGATGAATGTGGACATT
The DNA here is from genome assembly GCA_949825065.1 of Odontocerum albicorne. Classification (NCBI taxonomy): domain Eukaryota; kingdom Metazoa; phylum Arthropoda; class Insecta; order Trichoptera; family Odontoceridae; genus Odontocerum; species Odontocerum albicorne. The sequence continues at coordinate 57,276 of CATKWJ010000988.1, forward strand.
TTCATTTGCTCCAGAAGGAAGCTGAAATCAGGAATATTTAAGATTTTTTAATGTTGATCTAACTGTTACTTTTTTATTTATCAAAATGAATTGAAAGCAGTTTTTCAATTATAAATCGCATTTTAAAATTCAATTTTTAATGTATTTGTGTCATATATTTTTTTGTTTTGTACATGAATGTTTTAGCGTCATGTTTATTGTTCAAGATTTGATGTTTTTTTTTCAATTTTGTTAATGATTTTGAATGCTGCTATAGGATGTGTTTTAAAGTTGATTTGATTAAAATTTTGTTTGTTTCATATTTATTGAATTTTGACTTTTAAACTATTTTTTATATTTTTAACAATTAAAAATTAATAAATTAGTATGTCAATTTCAGTATGGCATGTTGCGTTTAATATTTTTTTTCCATTTAACTAAAAAAGATGTAAATCTTATTTATCACAAGAGTATGTTTTCATTGATATTTTAATGATAAGAGAATATAATTGACACGTAATAAGCTGGCAGACTTAAAACAGGAATTCCTGGTTAGTCGGCCAGTAAGTCTCCAGTATCTACGCATAAAAAAATGATGGGGGAAGAGAAATATATTTATATATGATAATTCTTATTATATTAATATCTTTCTTTTGTTATTATATTATAATATATTTCTTCATCATGTTCAACAAATAGTGAATAAATAAATTAATAAAGCAAACCTTAAAAAAAAAAGATTCTAGAATGAAAAAAAAAACATATTTCAAAATATTAATTTTTAGCAAGTATATAAAACGAATAAAAATACGTGTAAAATGACGAGCACATTGTTTAATGTTGCCTTTGAGGGCTTGTATATTTTCCATACTGTTCTGTATGGTGCATTGAAACTCATAAATATTGTAACCAGACAATTTCCATGCAAATAGTGCCATTAGGGGATGGTTTAGAATTTCCACCAGACTGTTTCAATGATCTAGTTCACACTTGTGGCAATTTAGCATTATCTCGGTTTTTCCCAAGTGTACCACGCTATCTTATTTATTAAGTCATTTCTATATTTTAATTCCTATCAATGGGCATTGGAAGGGAACGATAAAAGTAAGACCAGGTATGCAATGCGTGCCTTGTACTGAATCTCCGTATTATATTTTTATATATATTATATTAAGAAACATCAAATAAAAGAAACGGTTTGGTGGATGTGGATGTTATAAGTAGTATTAAGAAAGGATCTTTAAATAATTTTCACTTAATAAGTAAGACATGTAGATCCAATTCTTATGTAGAAAACTCATTGTTTGTGATCATAACTCTTTAGTTACTTAATTAAAGTGTTCGTTGATTTTTTTTAACAAAAAATACTAGCTCTGTAGCTTAAACTGAAATGCCTGTATTACAATTCGGGGGTTGCAAGATCCATTTTTTTGGTTGGTATCTATTTTTTTAAAAAGTGTCACAGGATGGTTTCCACTTAAGGTTTTAATAAAAAATATCGGGTTATTCAAAAGCGATTGATTGTCATATGGAAATAAATCTGCCAGGTTGTATTATTTACAACAAAAGTGTAATATCATATAATATAAAAAATATATATTACTTTAACAGCAGGTAGCCCACAAATTTTAGAATAATCAGATAAAGGATAACGATTTGTCAGAGACGGTTGTTAACAGTAGTATTAGAAATAAAATCTTAATAGGCCACCATGAGAGAATGCGATATGAAAGACTTATAATGCAAATATATACTCGTTTATGTCTGAAATAAATTAAAAGCGAGGACGAGGTGGACTGAAGAAAGAGTGAAAAGAAATAGTAAGAAATTTTAATTAAAAGAAAGGTAACAAGTAAGCATTTGTGAAGAGATGTATGTATATGGACGAGGTGAGTATAAAGAATATGTCCTCCCTGCTTGCTCAAAAGAGACGTGGCGGGATGGTATGTTCGCATGTGGTTCTTATCAAAGGAAAAATGTTACCTTCTGGAACTTAGATAAAAACATGTTATTATTTATTGAAATGAAATCGATTATGATAGAACAAGAGGTGACGCATTGGACCTGCTGTCAGTCCCATGCCTTTATACATCATATGAAAGAAGGAACGTTCAGTTTTTTGTGTCAGAATTTACAACGAATTTCTGAGGGAAAGTAGTGACTTGCATCTTCAAATGTAAAAAACGTAACAAGGTCGTGCTTTCACAGGGGGAGAGCCAGAATTCAGAAGTTTTTGGAGTCTCCGCATAGGTATCTGAGTAAATGATGGTTTGGTATTTAGGACAAGTACGAGTATGTAAAATTTGTTATTCAGGAATGAGACCATTAGCTTTTCCTAGTAAAATGCCTCGTAATATATACGAAAAAGTTGATATTTTCATTGCTATGTCCTTGTAATTTACGGTTCATCTTTTCATTATAATGATTAAAATTATAAATGTATTACGGATATAAATATATAATAACAGGATTAGAGAGAATGGATGTTTTGATTCACGAGCATTGAAGGACAGTGTTCACTGACCTAAAAAGACACCAGTGCCTCCATTGTATAAACCAGTTAATTGACATTTCTTGGCCTGCTACTATATTTATGACCCGCTTTATATATAAATATGAACCGAAGACTATAAAGTATATAAAATAGAACATTCTGAAGTAGTTAAATATCATTGGAACTTCAAATGAATTAATGATAAGATGGCAAACAAATTTACATTATAAGAGAGGATGGAGGGGTACATGATAATAGATTTTTTTTCATTTCACTTACACATACAAGTCGGACCAAGTAAATACAATTTTTAAATGAGGAAACTGAAACATGGGATATATCGTCTCTGAGAATACCTAAAAATATGTTGTCTCAGTTAAAGATACTTGATAGGAGAACAAAATCTACAGTAAATTTGAAAACCATTTATAAAATATTTTTTCAAACGCATTTTGTGACATATTGTAAATAATTTTTATGTTAAGATTATAGAGTTAATATGATGATAGATCACATTTATCAAAATGGGTAAATAGTAGGAATATACTAAATGTTATGAACACTTCTCTTGGCCAAAATGGGTAAATAGTAGGAATATACTAAATGTTATGAACACTTCTCTTGGCCAAAATGGGTAAATAGTAGGAATATACTAAATGTTATGAACACTTCTCTTGGCCAAAATGGGTAAATAGTAGGAATATATTAAATGTTATGAACACTTCTCTTGGCCAAAAGTGTCATATTTATTTAGCTCCTAGGGTTTATAATGCAGTTCTAGCAGAGTGGAAATCATTTACTTTTTCAAAGCTGATTACACTGAAACTATGAATTTTTTCTCGGGTCATTTCTGAATCTGAGAGAGTTCTATTGCACATTTAAAAATAGTGGTAGAGATCTTGTTATATATTGGTAGTTACGTTTAAATTCAGAATTTTTAATGTTTACATAACATATATACATCATATATGTATTTTGAGTGTGGTTATAGTTCGTGATATATAACTTTATTTTTTTTTGTATGTTTAAAAATTTAAACGTTTATGGTTATTCTTTTCTCAGGGACGAGAGTATTTATTTGATACATGTGATAAGCTGATTGACTTGAAGCAGGTATTCCTAATAAGACACCCAGTAAGTCTACGGGATTGGAGCATATACATTCAGAATGTTAGGAAACGGGGAATTTATTTTTACATAATAATTTAATTTCAATGAAACCTCTTTATAATGATACAATAGCTTTTATTCTTTGTTCAAATAATTCGATTTTACATATATAATTTTGTGAAGATATTAAATGAAATACGGTGGTGATTTTGAAAAAAAATTGTTTGGAGCTTGTATGGTGATACATAAATCTACAGAAGGATAAATATTTGTTTCGTTGAAAAAGTCAGCGAGTCTGTTTTATCTCCTTACGGGGTCAAATAGATACGCGTTGTGGTGTAAATAAACGTATGATTTTAAGAAAAGTCAAACTAAACAACTTTGATAGCTATATTTTTTGTATTAGTAACATTTGCTTAACAATATAATGGGCTTGTTAATTTAGTAACAGTTGCTTAACAATATAAAGGGCTTGTTAATTTAGTGACCGAAGTCAAATAAAACATGTATAGAACCATGAAAATAGTAACATAAGATTATCCTAAAAATAGACCAATATTAAAAAAAATTGAGATCGTGTATGATTTTGTTTATCTTGGGTCTACAAATGCTGATTACAGTTGATGTGAAGCCGAAATCAGAAGATTCTTTTTGAAGTTTGGACAAGAATGTTAGAGAAAGGTTAAAGATAGACTCTTTCGAGATGTAGTGTTAAAGACTAAAACTGGAAGATTCGTGGACAAAACGACGAACAAATGCCTATATATCAGAACAAATTTATATTTCAGAGTGGTTGTAAAAATTATGTCTTCGATGCATTTCTCAGTTATTTGGTCATATTTCACGCATGTACCATAGAACATGGAAAGATTCATGATCACATCAATGTGGAGGGCTGCAAGAGCAGACGGAGATTACCTACGTGCTTGCGCAATCAGTGAGTTACAGGCAAAATCCTAGTTACTGGAAACACGACAAATGAAAGGCAACGTACCCAGATCCATTAAAATTGTCTACCCAAATTAAATGACCTGTTGTTTTTTCGCGAATTGTATATTTATAGATTTCTTATCAAGTGTAAATAAAATAAAATAAATAATAAAAAATCAGTGTAACAGGTCTGTCTTTGCCACATGCTCAGCGGGCAGCGGGCAGCGGGCACCGGAATGTAAAGAGGACTGCATATGAATGTGCACGATATGATATATCATACCACAGTCTCAATGTGGGTGACGTTCCTATAAATTGAGATCACGACGCAGAAGTAAATTAGATTGAGAAGAGTTCTATGAAAATGTATAATCGATTACTAAGATCATACTATAAAATTGATTACAGCGATCTCGAAAGGAGATAAAAGTTTTTTTAAATATAAGTTGCGATGAAAAACCCTGGCAGTCTGTTTGTTCTATTTGTTAAGTTAAATTGTATAACATTTTATTTGTATATAATACAAGTTGACGTGTGCTTATTGTTATGTAGAAATTTACTCCACCTAAACAGAATTACGATAAAGAGACCCAAAGCGAAAACCCACTTGAATTCTTTTTAAATTTTCTGGATTCCAAACGGCATCGAACCGCAACCCCTGAGTTGAAAAACCTTACCAACTAGGCTGCCGAGGTCGTCAAATACATGCGTGGTCTTACCTAGTCAAAAAAATATGCGTGATAGTAAAAATGAACGTGTTTTTAGTTTTGTTGACCAAATGACTTAACTACAAATGGTAAACAAACTTTCAGAATAGTATTGGTTAAACTTTTGTATTATTTTAACAACTATTTTTTCAATAGTCTTTAAACAATTTACGATACTTTCAAAGACACGTTCTATTGTCACGTAATGGCATTTTAGTTTGTCTATTCTCATTGTTAAGGATGACCTATTGCCTAAGCTGGCATAATACTCGTAGCTTTGTAATATTCTCGCTTAGCTAACACATTTGCATGGATTTAATTGGTAAATTTAAGACGACATGCAACAAATTATTGGTAATTTTACTTAACATAAAAAGTATATAAATGACGTTTCAAAATTTATATTGTGCTTAATTTAAAATAAAAATAATTTCTTGATTTTCATTATTGATTGATAAATAAAATTGCGATCATTACTGACATCGTAAGCACTTTATTGAATATAGAAGTTAAATGCCATTATAGTAAAAAAATATCGAATAAAAAAAACCTTGTTTTTTAGAAAATGATGTTATAAGAAAAATTGAGAAAATAATCTTGACAAAACTTTGATTTGAGTTCTGATTAACAGAATATTAAATTTATATGTGTGGAATGAAGAAAATTACCGTGTAAGAAAAACGTAGGCCCAATTTATACGTAGGAAATTCTTTGTTTGAGATTCATCAGTCAATATACTTAGCCAAAGCGTCAGTTAATTTATTTTTAACAACAATTATGACATAAATTGATAAGACGTCTGTTTCAGCCCTAGGGTTTCCCTTTCTGTGCCCTTTTTTTGGATGGTTTCCAATTTCTCAAAACGAGTTTTAGTCTGGTTTTTATTTAAGATCTTTAAAAAAAACTATTTGTTTAAAAGTGATAGCCACATAAGTTTATTGCCAATCGGACAATCAGATAATGGTGACGCAGATTTGTGTCACCCATTGAGTGCGAGTTTTACGGCATTTTTCTACAGGAGAGAGAAGAATAAGGGGATGATACGCTGACTTAAAGATATATTCAATGTGTTTAAGTCGTTATTTGAAATACTCCGAAGAGGGCAAGTTTTATTGTAGCAGGTTACCAAATCTGATGGCGAAGACAGTAAAAAAACCACATGAAGAAATAAGAACGATGAACTGGACATTTCACGAGACAATCTTCGCTTGAGTGTATGTATCGCTAGTTCATGATGGTAGACACTGAACATTTCTGGGTAAATATAAATGGGTAGCGAGACAGTTAAAGACGTTTTAAAAAAGTTCTAGTGCTTATGTTTATTGACGATTTCTCATATTCAAACAATTAATTTGTTCCGATATAATGTTAGATGAGTATAAACCTCAAATAAAAATTCTGAAATGGTAGAAATTTTCCAGCTTTACTTTCGTCATATCCAACTAACATATATTGACATATTCGAGTACAAGTAAAAGTAGATTCTTCTCCAGTAAAACCTTGTTATCGGTCGACAAATATCTCTGGAACACAAAACTAGTGAGGGCTAAAGACAATTCTACTACTCACATGTTGTCATTCTTTAATACATTTTAACTTATAAAAATATTCGTATCATATAAAAATATAAATTTAATAATATAATATGCAAGTAATAAATAATTGATTTGAAAAATTTATAACATATTTTTTTAAATGAAATAAACTTCAAAATATTTAATAAATAATCGAACAACTAGTCATTTTATTGTATGATATTTTAACAACAAAAAGCAAATAATTATAAAAGTGTCAATATGTTATTATAAAAACAGAATAATGATACTCCTGCTTTTATGTGAAGTGTTTGAGTATGTTGTAAATTTATTAAGGATCTTCAATTTATCAACCTAAACATGGACAATATCGATATCAGTCAAGTTATTAAACAAAGTTATTCCGTGTGCGAGAGGTAACTTTTTTTAAGACTCAGTTCGTAAATATGGCTCTGAAAAAAAAAACTTTATTCACCTTTATGACCATTTAGGGATAATCAATAGGTTATCTTTAATATTCTTATAAGAAAACATGCCAAAAATGCTTAGAAAAAATAAAAACACATACGAAATTCTAAAACATAGAAAATAATTGCCAACTACTTTTAATATGTGACATAAAGTTATATATACAGGATTTACTTTTATATCACACACTAAAAGTAATTTGCATAAAAAAGTCGTTTTTAAATTCATTCAAACAATATTACATTCGTAACGAGGAACATGATATTGTGTGAATCATCTTTATAACTTTGGAACAAGAAATTTCAATTAAAAATAATTTATTTTTCATAAATTAAAAAAAAATGTAAATTTGGTTTTTGTTTCTTTGCGTTCTTATACTAGCTTAAGGTACCTTATTTAAAAACATATTTATTGTGAACCTTCGCCAAAAATGTACTACTTCCGTGGTCTAGTTCGTTAAAGGTTACTCTTTTTTGTCTGAAGATTAGGGTTCGATTCCCGATGATACCCTAAAAAAAAATGAAAAAGGGTACCAATCTAGTAAGTAAGTTCATCTGGTAACATGAGACCGTTGTTACCTGTCCACGTGCAGTAGTATTTAACTCGAAGACACGATCACTGGGTCTAGAGCCAACATTGTCTCCCAGCTATGTTCTTCAATATGTTGTATAATCAAGTTGAATATCTTGAGAGGTAAATCAAAAAGTGTTTGCAATTATTTTTTCCAATAGAATAATGCAATTTGTTCGAGAGAAATGCTATTGTAATTCCCTATAAGATACAATGTATTGTATATAGCGCTGTTTAGAGAGTAAACTCTTCTCAAGAGCCCTTTAACTCAGGATTCGAATCTACCATTATTGATAAATTTAAAATATTATAAAATAAATATATTATATACATATACACACATAAGTTGAGTTTAAGGATTGGAAAATAGTGACTGCGACCATTAAACACGGTACTTTCCCTCATTTGCCTTTGTTCAGAAAAACATATTTGGTAAGAAAACCGTAGAAAACTTACCAAGAAAAGACGAACTACAAAGACACCTTTGTAGATCTTCCGATATGTGATAGTAACACATTCGGCTTAAGGTTTATTTTTATGTATTGTTCATCTAACATCATAAGTTTTGATAAGACCTCCCAAAAAAGTTCTCTTCAAGTGTTTCTTTAAGTTGTACAAGCCACCTATGGCTCTAATACAAATGCCGTTAGCACACTGCAGCGAAAGCGAAACGGAAGCACGACCGACACGAAACGCTAGCGAATAGCGAAACTCTGTCTATCATGTTTTTGAATGATTCATTACACACATCACGCGGAACGAATTCAGTTCGCCGGGCGTCTGCGATAAGTTTGTACGTGTCGACAGATTTTCGCAGTTTCGCTCGTGTTTTCAAATCCAAAATCAATTTAAAATGGATAATTTAACTAAAAAAAATGATTTTAGCTAGAAGAGAAGGAGCATTTATATACGATATGAGTCACAGTGATTATTAGAATAATTTTAAGAAGACGTTGGCCTGGATAGATATCTAGAAATGGGCTGGATTCGGTTCGCATCCGGTCTACCTTTCAGAAAGGCGTACTACGCGAAAGCGATACAAAATGGAACGATCCGTTTTCGTTTCGCTTCCGCGTCTCTGTGCTAGAGGCGTAATGTATCTCATGCTTATCTTATCGTATACTCGTATCCACTCCCATTAATTATTATAAGTTATCGTGCAAACCAATGTTAAGCTTATCGATGTTGTAATGTATCCCTACCAATGTTATCTTATCATATACTCTTATCCACTTCCAATATATCATGCAAACCAATGTAAACCATATCTCTGTACTATGTAATCTAGAACCTATAAATATTAATGTTATCACATGTATGTCAACTTAACTCGATGAATTATGTTTAAATTTATTATCTTGTTGGCGGTTATCTATCCAAATTCAATAAAGATTTGGTATCACTGAATGGAAGAAAACTGCGAACGAGATAAATCGTCTGATATCGATTTGACCTTAAGGGCAAATATGACATACCCGAAACATTCCTTTCTAATCTGCTGAGGGGTCGCGCGTATGGTTACTTTGCTTTAAATAGGACGTCATATCTGAGGCAGCAATCATTATTCTTATAGCCAATAAGATATTAACATCATCGTTATTATAATACTGTTAATATTATACTTCAATATGTTGTTTATAGTTAAGGCATTAACGTTGTGGAGGTTTAAAGACATTGTAATTTATTTTTAACAAACCTTGAAACCGGTAGGGTTATACCGTCATAAAAAAGTGGAATAAACAGTGTTTGTTAAAAATAAATTACAAAATTATACTTCAATGTAATTCAACCTTCATACAAATAAAACTACGCAGTTGAAATTCTAAAAGTGTTTTCGTTGCAAAAGGCCATAACAGTAAGAAGCAGACCATTCCGTACCATACGAGTAAGATCAGTAACGGCAGAAGCTCTACCACAATACCCTGCCCCGCCCTATTGGATCGATTTAGAACACCCAATTTATTAGATAGAGAAAAAAATGTCCTTTCAAGTTCAACTTCTCTCCGAAGGAATATCTTTAAGACACAGATTCGAAAGATACAATGGATATGTATTTTTCTTTCATATACTGACAAAATTTATTTTATTCTTGCGGGCAGTGCTGGAAGGGTTTTTATTGACTTTTCAAACTGTTACCTTTACCATTATTTTGACATAACTTGTCAAAGTGTAGAAATCAATTAAGTGAGTGACCCCACAAATCGGATAGATTTAAAAATAATGGAAAGCAATACCAACTCATTAGCATCTGCTATAATTTTTAAGGTCATCGTCTTAGACACACTTGACCTTAATATACTGTCACTTTTTATTTTGACACGTATTACGCCATCAGTTGCCCAAGAAGCAGCACACAGTTTGATATCATCTTCGGCAGCAAAACCAAGTGTGCAATAGTAAGTAGCTTTGATCATTTCCTCGACACGTTTATTAAGTAAATACTATATACCGCAATGCTCTATGATTTGAATCAAAATTCAATAAAAAGTATTTTTTTAATACTATTTTATGTAAATATATATCTGCTAAAATAATGGTTAGTAACAGCGCAACAGTGCTAATATTGATATATGGAAGTGAAACGTGGACGTGGAAAACGAAAGAAAGGAACCAAGTTAACTCGTGCACTGAGGAAAAATGTGTGGTATGCCATGAATTACAGAATAAGAAATGAAATTATTATTTATCATTAATATGAGCTAAAAACTAATATGTTACGCTAGGTGAAAAATAGACGTCTGGTTGGTTTGAACATGTTAAACGGATACTTGACAAAATAGTTAGTATATAAATCGATAGTGTAATTATGAGTGGAAATCGTGGTAACGGACGACTGAAAAAAACTATAGTAGGAGCAGTTGAATGAAGTTTCGGAAGAAGGGGGGAGCGGTAAGGAGTAAAATAAACAAAAGGATCTTTGTGAAAGCAAAGGAAGTGCGTGGTATAAGATAAGAAAGTTTGGCGCTTTGTCCTATCTACCTACACCATCAGAGAAATGGCATGATGGTATATATTTATGTATGAAAATACTCGTACATTACACAGGGTCACTATGACCAATATTTCAGATATTTTGGTTTTGATGTTTGGAGTTAAGAATATTACATGTTTCCATATTCATTTGAAATTGTACACGTTTGACTTGTAAAAGTTTGCTTGACTTCGGAAGTTGTTAACACAGTTTTATAGACTGGTGGTCCTGTAAGACGGAGAGTGATGTAAAAACAGGCACCTTGTTTCTGAATGTTGCATAGTTGTCTGGATTTTTTCCATATAGGAAGGAGTTGTACAGTCTGAATAGAATAAAGTGTGTGGACTAGGCTGCACATGATGTGCACAATTAGGACCTGGTAGAATCGTCTTTCTGTGAATGTGGTGAGACCACAGACTACATCGTTAATAGCTGCCTACTGTATGCGTTTCCTGGAGGCATCATGACCTAGACAAACTAATGATAGAAGCTGTGATCTAGCTTGAAAGGACACATTTTATGAGGGCAGCACGCAAAAAAAGGAAATTGTGATGACGCCACTAAATTCCAATAAATTTTGCACAAGTTTTCAAAATTTGAAAACTTGTTGTTACCAAGGTTTTATTAATTTACTTAGATTAATTAATATTTATTTAAAACGTTTGTATAATCATGAAATTTTAACATTTGAAGTAAATACGTGAAAGTGTGAAATTTTAAGTAGACTCGTGGAGTTTTTAGGCTTAAATGCTCTGGGGGCATATTATATAACATATATAACAGATCGTCTGAATCTTAGAATTCAAACCGCTTTGTTCAGACTAACCGAGCAAATACGTCCAAATGTTTTCATTATGCTTTCTCAATGGCTAACTCTATCACATGGAGTACTCCCACTTCCGCTGGACCATATTGCACATTCTCTACGGTGTTGGATGGTTGAGAATATTGAGATCTACAAAACCAATATTTGAAAGACACGATTTAAGAGATGCTATAGTGAATCAGATACGCATTTGGAATGACTTCAACCATAAAAACGAGTTGATTCTGATATAACTTATAAAACAATTTTAGCAACACACGTTTTAAGGGACGCTACAGTGAATCAGATACGTCTTTGGAATGATTTCGATCATAGAAATGAGTTGATTTGTTGATTAATATTCCAATATAAATTAAACGCTTTTTTCTATATTACCAACATTAGCAAAACTTTAAAATAAAATACATTACAATAAGAAACACATTTAAATTATGACGATTTCCGTAGTCTGGTCACTATGCAGACTTTTTTTCGACCCGGGGCTTAGGATGGTGATACTCGTAAGTACTCAATAAAGTAGAAGGTTATGCATCTTAAAAAAAATATGTTTCGTTGGTAGATATTGCTACATGATAATAAGCCCACCAGGTTGTACTCGATGCAACTAAAATGAAAAATGATAATGTATGTATAAACTTCACAGAGTGATGTCTTCTTTTTTTGTAACATCACGGTACCCTTTTTTTCAGATTTCAACTTTTACTGTTCACTTGTAGTGTTAACAGTGTAAATAAAATATGTGTAATAGTAAATTATATTGAAATACAACGTGTTTTTAAGTGTAACTGTAATATAAACACTATTCCCACATTATTTTAACATATTTTATTCAGCCATGTTTTACCAAATGTTAAACTTTCAATTATATAACACATTTATGGGCTTACGCCTCTTCTCTTTTGAGCTTCTGAATATCCTTATATGGCTCCAGACCTTTCTCCGTAGGGAAAACTCGGTTTTTCTACCAAGAAATATTAGCCACATTAAAATATTGTATAAACCACTTATCTGAACCCTAAAAAATCATTCAATGATCGAAAGCGTTGATTAGATTTTCTTTTTTATTATTGTTATCGTGAAATCAAGTTTTTCATTTAATCTATTTTTATGATTTTTCTTCGCCTTTTATACTTTCTTTTCAATTTGTATTTTGTTTTTTCAATGATTTATTTCTTTTTTGTATTTTTTGTTGTGTCGGTGTAGATGGTCCCACATTGTGTTTGTAACATGTGATATTGCACGATTTGATACCGTATTTTTCTGATTGTTTTTATTTTAATTGGGTAAATAATTTTTTTTTTATTCTATCAATCTTAATATATTGAACACTAATTTCTTATAAAGTACATTGTACCGTTTATTTACATAAATATATAAAAGTTTGAAATTTTTATTCTCAACCTTAAAAGGAATTAATTGAATCTTTAGTAATTCTGAAATATTTGAGTGAATTAAAAAAAAAACTGTTATTTGGAGTTAATCAGGAAGAGGTTTAGCAATCGTAGAGATAATTGATAGTGTCAAGGATTGTTAACGACTTTTGTGTTTATTGCTGCAATATTTCTTAATGTTAATACAAGGCAGTATTGTTATTTAAAATAGAGATTTAAAATTAGTTTTATTCAAATGAGACAGAATAAATTTTTATAACAATTTAATAAATTATCTATCGGAATGATGGATTCAAAACCACTTTTGAAACGTTTTCTTTCATTAAGATTTTCTTTCATTAATTTATTTGATGGATGTTTTAAAACTCATATCCATAAAATGTAATAATGTTTCAGTACATTTTGTCCTCATGAATAGAGTAGCTTCGTCCAAGTTTCATAGTTTGAATTACCTTTTTAAGGCAAATTGGTTATCTCCATATGTTTACAAAATAGCTTATCCTTGTATAATAGTCTTAATAAATGCAAGACTCGTGGTTAAATAGCATTCAAGAGGATTTTTAAGTAATTATTTTCCAACAGTTGATACACCGTAATAATAGCTTTTTTTGACTCACTTTGGCTTATAAGTAGTGTTTTAAATTACCTTACATAAATGATATATTAACATCATAGTATATATTAGGTCCCCACATACGAAACCGGCGTTTTGCCGTACCGGCAACTTTGATCTCAAATATCTTCTCTTTGGTTAGGAATTTCAAATTCAAATTTATACAGCTATTTACTCAAGTATTTGTGTTTCGAAAATTATAATTCATTTGTTTTTTCCTCAATTGTTTTTTTTCTTTGCGTCACTCAGTTTACAAAATGGAAAACTTGAAATATCGCGTTATTTACGAGTACGAGTTCCACCGTGGCACCAGTGCTGCAGAAACGGCTCGAAGGATTAATGATGTGTATGGCGACGGTGCCGCAAAAGAAAACACAGTGCGTTTTTGGTTCCAACGTTTTCGTTCTGGAAATTTCGACCTGCAGAACAAGCCCGGAGACCAAAGTTGATAATGAAGAATTGAAGGCTATTGTGGAAGCGGATCCATCGCAAACCACGTCCGAGTTAGCTGCAGGCTGCGGTGCTAGTGATAAAACTGTTTTAATCCACTTGAAGCAAATTGGGAAGGTGAAAAAGCTTGAAAGGTGGGTACCTCACGAATTGAGTGAAGCAAATCAACAAACGCGCGTTGATTGCTGCGTTGCATTACTCAATCGGCACAATAATGAAGGGATTTTGAATCGAATCATTACCTGTGATGAAAAGTGGATCCTGTATGATAATCGGAAGCGCTCATCGCAATGGCTGAACCCTGCCGAACCAGCCAAACCATGCCCCAAGCAAAAATTGACTCCAAAAAAGTTACTTGTGAGCGTTTGGTGGACTAGTGCTGGTGTCGTTCACTACAGCTTTCTTAAATCTGGCCAGACGATTACGGCAGATGTCTATTGTCAGCAACTGCAAACCATGATGGAAAAGCTAGCTGCTAAACAACCGAGGCTGGTTAATCGCTCTAGGCCACTGCTGCTTCATGATAACGCTAGACCACACACTGCACAACAGACGGCTACCAAATTAGAAGAGCTTCAATTGGAATGTCTAAGACATCCACCGTACTCTCCGGACCTTGCCCCAACAGATTACTATTTTTTTCGAAATTTGGATAACTTCTTGCAAGGGAAAAAATTCAACTCCGATGGGGCAGTCCAAACCGACTTCAAAGATTTTATTGATTCCCGTCCGAATGGTTTTTTTAGTAAAGGGATCGATGAACTACCTATGAGATGGCAAAAGTGCATAGATAGCAATGGTACATACTTTGATTAAATAAATATATTATATTAAAAAAAAATCAACTTTATGTTCCTCCCAAACAAAACGCCAATTTCACATGTAAGGACCCAATATAAAGTATTTATTAAATTTCGTTCTTTGCACTTTCATTATTTATTGCATAATACTTATTGAATTGGTTTTAATTTTCCCTCAACAATTGTATTTAATTGCACTTCCATTTTATAAAAGACCACCTGACGGGTTAATTATCATATAATAATCTATCGAAAATCAACAAAAAAGGTATTTTAACATGCCTTAATTTAAAAAAAGACTAGAATAATAAAAAAAAGTGGTCATCAGTGAAAAATAAAAAAAAACCCTGTTAACCAATTAGAAATACTCGTATACCAAGGAACGTTAAAACCAGTCTGGAATCCTTTTTATAATAAATTGAACATCCACTGCAATCTAAATCATAACTCCCAGGCTGGAAGACACTCGTCTTGCCAACTTGGCTACTGAGATCGTTATTAAAATTCATGACAAACATCGATTTGAATAAAATCAATGGTATAGGTTTGGTGTTAAATAAAAGAGAAATATAAAGTTGAGGAATTTCGTGATTGTCAAATTCAATTAACAATGATTCATCGAAATATTAATAAATCTGATCGGACCATAGTCGGAACAACAAAGATAAAGAGCAAAAGTCACTTATCTGATTAAGGTTAAATTATGTATGTTAAAGCGCTTCTTCTTGTTCATTAACTTGAACAAGATACCTGTTTTTATCGCTGGTACCAAAACGTGAACACTAAAATATATAAGTAACCAATGTTCATCACAAAAAGTACACAAAGGTTAGCTTTGCCTGTGTCGGAGGAATTTATAAATGAAAATCACTTGTTATTTATAACGTTCTAAATATTTTTTTACGTTAATGGATTGCAATAAAATTTAATAGGTCTACACTTATTTTTATTATGATTTCCATTAATTTTAAAATTAAAAATCATGCTGTCTTAGTGGCGTTGTTTTGTCACTTTAAATATCAAATGATTTTGTGAAATATTAAAATGAGTGGCATGGCTCATTTTTTTAAACCTAAGTGGATTAAAAAGGAAATGTATTTAATAAAATAAGTAATTTTTGAGACAAACAAAATACTTAAGAAAAAATATTTATTTCGAGTCACTGATATTTAAGTAGTATTAAACAAGTTAACAAGGAAAACTGACATAGTTATGAGTAAGTTTTAATGGTTTAAAATTACCTACAATTTGTTAACATTTAGTTTAAATTTACATCTATGGTAAAATTATTATTTCTCCTATTTTGTATGCTCGATTCGTATCTGAGTAGCTGTTTTGTCTGTAGGGTCAATATGACATTCAAAAACTCGGCGTCATTTAAAACAAACAAGACAACGGCAAATATGAAAGGAGACGATTGTATGTAAATATGCAAAAAGGACTCAACCAACATCTTGTTCTGAGATAACTGAAGAAACATTTAAGCCGTTTTGTATCGACTTGCATGGAACAAAAAAATATAAAGATGCTATGTAACCATAGAATATCCATTAAACTGTCTTTATATTTTTGTTTATACAAGATTCATCCATGTTTTTTGTGATATTTCAAATAAACTAATAAATGTGTCTTGTGGGTTGGGTCCTTTTTGCATATGTACTTCCAATTTGCGGCCTTGAAGACGTGAAAAGTTATTCGTCTTAACGCCTGTGGTTCCTCTTCATAAACTTGTTTTGAGGTTTAAAATGGATTTGCATACAGAATCTTCTTATAATCAAGGGCACTGGATTTCATATTTCACAAGAATTTGTATAAATATAACATTAATCTCGTTGTTCTTACGTAATACAATGTTAAAAAGATTCAGATGACTTCTGGAGATTTCCAAGCATTTGTTTTATTTTTAATTCAATTTTTCTAATTAAAATATTTTGATAGATTAGAACGAGTTGAAGAACTCTGCTTATGAAGAAGTATGTTCTCAGATAATGAAAAGGTGTGATGGAAAGTAATAGATTATTAGATATACTCGAACCACTGAATTATTTCCAATGTTCATCGGGAATCTGACATTCTAGCTACGTGCCCCGCCTATTGCCACTTCATCTTCTTGCACACCGCTATTACATCTTCTTTATATTTGTTTCTTTGCGAATCGAAGAGTTAATTTATGGCCTCTTTTAATATATTATGTCAGCATACATCTATCAATGCTCATCTGTGCAATATGAAGTTTCTGTGTGGTTTTTGCTTTGAGCGTCCATGTCTTACAGCCATATATACGTAGGTAATGGGAGAATCTACTGCTTGTAGACCTTTCGCTTCAAACATATTCGGAGATCGTTTATTAAGACGTTGTTCAAACGTCCAAATAAGCTCCATACTATTTGTCTTTTGTGCTATTTTCTCCGATTTACCACCTACAAAAAAAATGGCCCAAATACACGTATTTGCGCATACCATCACGCCGTCTCTCTATTGGTGGTAGATAGAAAAAAGAGAGAGCCCGACTTTCCTATCGCGGCACACTTCTTTCGCCTCTTTTACATCGATACACCTTCCCATACAGCTCGTACGATTTCTCTGACTTTTAACATTTACTCCTTTCAAAATATTATACACTTGATTCAACCATACTTTTATTTGGCTTATTTTACCACACCTTCCACTCATATTCGCACTGCATATTTGTTTTGTTTTTCAGCCTTTCTCAACTCATATGTTCCACGTGTAAAAACCATCTCTAAGTGATTCGAGCAAAAAAAAATTCTTCCGTATTATGCCGACTTAGATATGTGGAAGTAAAGCCCGGCCATTAAAACTAATAGAAACAGAATAAGTACATTGCGAATATCCGATATTACAGTGTATGACAGAGTAAACAATGGTTTGACTTGGGATACCATTTTTTTTGGGCTGGATGATCAAAGAACAATTAACAAAAGAATCTTGAGATGGTTTGGACACAACTTACTCGTATAAGTTCTTAAAGACTGACAAAACAAATGTGTGTTTCTAGAATGAATGGCGTTGGAGGAAAAAAAAACATGGAAAAGAATGGACGACCTTCATTGCATAGTTAGTAAGATAGCTATTTGAGGTGCATGGCCGCGCGGTAACGGACTAGTTTTCCATGCGGAAGGTCGCCGGTTCGACCCCGCGCTGTGCTACTCCTCCTCGAATGACTTCGGTCCATTCCTTCAAAAAAGGGGGAAAAGAGAAAACATGTCAGTTTGCTTCGATCGTCTCAATTCAGTGTGCCATCGGATCTAGTACAGCGATTTGGTCGGTGAGTTTACTGGTGTGCAACGTCATACAAGTTACCTGCCTTCCGACCCGGGAGGTTACGGGTTCGATATAAGTTATTGCCCAATTTTATAAACAAGGACCTCAGTTTGGTTTACAATTAACTCCAATTTTACATATTTATGACTGGTTTGAAGAGCTTACCATATGGCAAGTAATTCAGTAGGTTGTACTGTACACAAAAATACAGAAATGTTATTATTGGGGATTTTTTATTAATGGGAAATGTAGGAAGAATGTAGATGTCATTGCACCTAAAATTGATCGTCAAAATTTGACGCAATGATCCGTGTTAATATTTGGGTATATCTATGTTATACAATATAATACCAGGGCTTCAGTTAACTAAATCTTAAACAAATCCCTTTAAGTGTGTTATGTGGCAACCAAGGCTTGTTTTCATTTTGAACTAGAATAAGATTTCTAACGTATGGATGAACTATGAAGATTAGAATGAGATGAGGAATTTCGCTGTTTGGAGAACATGTTTTCGAGAGATGGTAAGATAGAGAAATATATTGAACGGTGTGTTACTACAGGAAGGAAGATTAACGGCGTATAAAAAACTGCTTTTAGTCAATAAATCAATTGAAATTTTTTTTCATTGAATCTTAGAAAAAAACGTTTGTTTCACTTTGTGGTATAATGTTTATATTTTTTTAATAAAATAAATAAAAGGTTTATTTTTTATTTTGTTTTATTACTGTTTTATTTGAACTCACTGTTGGTTTCAAAGACCTCTTCTATCTTTCTGATGGAGGTCTTTGAAATAATAGCGAAGTGAATTAAATAGCGAAGACGATCTAAATTATCTTAAATAGATTTTTCTCTATTTTAATAGGCACAGGAGAGGAGGAGAAGTAGTGCCTAATAAGAGGAGGGGAGTAGGTAGGCGTCAAAGGGGTGGCTTTTGAACGGTGAACTCTTAGTTTATAAATTAAAATGCTATGCCTGTTCATACTTTTGTATAGGGAAGACAAAAAATGAAGTGTTAGGGAACATTTGAGATGTCTCAATTAAAAAAAATCTGATTTTACAAACCACTTAATCGAAAAAAAACACCATTCGTTTGATATCGATCGTGGTTTGTAGATTCTGCACACGAGCCGGGGGGATAGCAGGTGGACAACTTAGAAATTTTCCAGATTAAAAAAAGTGTTAAATTCAGTCTCAATATTATAAATAACCAAGTTAATTTCAATAATAGTCATCTGCTAAATATTTTATGTTTCCCGTTCAAAATCCATTCTTTTGTCGCCTACCTACTCCCCTCCTCTTATTAGCCACCAATCCCCTCCCCATCTCTTATACCTATTGAAATAAGAAAAATAATATTTTAGACATAATTTAATTCATCTTGACCTGACGAGGAAGACGGAGGTCATTGAAACCGGTAGTGGACTCAAATAAAACGGCTTTGAAATATTATCGAAAATTATAGTGCCAACCTCGCTCTACGTAGTAAAAACTAGAGAAACAAAGTGAGTGATAGAGAGGAATACATGACACGCGCTGAATATCTGGTTTTAAAATGTTTGATAGAGTAACGAATATTTGGATAAAATATAACTATTTGTTGGAAACGAGTGTTATAAGTCGAATTAAAAAGGAAAACTTAAGATGGTTTGGTAACATAGAGGGAACAAGCAGCGAAGAATCTATGACTACATAAATTTAATAAATTCAACAAATAGAGTTGTCAGTGCAAAGAAAGGCGATTTCAAAATATGCAATAAGTTGTTTCAAAATTATGTCTAACAATATTCAATATACTTGTTTTGTATGAATATATTACTAATATAGTGACGTGTGCATATTATAAATTTATTTTATAAAAATGTCAATACACTTGCACTTAAACAACCGGATACTGTCGGTAAATATATCCTGTTTGGGCTTTATCTCCTTACTCAAGTCACATCTACTCGTCAGAAACATAAAAAGTCAACTGTATCAAATAATGATAAGACCTGCGCTAGCTTGTGTATCGGAGATGTGGACATTTACAAAACGGAACGACACAAATGTCAATACCTTTGAAACAATATGCGTGTGGAAACAGATATAACGAAGATCTCTTTGTACTGTATTTTGCGTAGCAAATGTTATAAAAAATACTAGACTATCCTGGCTTGAGCCTTAAACTACATGCTGGACACTGACCCTGCAAATAAATCCCTGTTCTGTGATTTGATACGGCGCATGGCTTGATTATGTGACAGAGCATTGCCGCATGCTGAGTATTGGAGAAGTAATTGGAGAAGCGATGCAGCTGTGAGAGATAACTTGCAAAGCCAAGCCAAGATCCATCATGGGTTGTTGAGCTGATGATAATGACTTGTTATTCAACATAACTGGAATAATTTATCAGATGTAATTTATTCTATGAGGATCCCAATATCTTAATTTATTAGTGTGAAATAATTTTTGAAGTAATGTCGAGTTCATTAAAACATGCTCGACGCTTTGAAGATCTTGTAGCCTACAACTTCAGGACGATGTCTAAATTTGCAAAAAAACTACCGAATATTAGTTTATGTTTTCTTAATATCGCTTTGTAAAAGGCGGCGCAACGCTTTCGAAATGTTTGTTGTTTTTTGAGCCAGGGCCATGACATCAATAAATATTTTGAACAAATTGATAAATTTAAGTTCTGGTACTATCAAACAAGTAGGTTTTGCCACACTTTTTTAACCTGTTAGAAGTACAGTAAGATTTTGATCCTATTGAATGTGTTAAATTGAATCGTGTGAAACTGAGTAGGTGTACATTTATGTATTTATAGCGTTTAAAAAACAAAAATAACTAGCTTGAAAGGTTTTCTAATTTATTAAATTGAAAATTGGAATATTCACGTATTTTTTTTTATTTATGTAAGTTTAATTAAAAATCATCACAAAAAAAATTGTCAAGTGTGTTCATGTCTCAATAAAATCGAAATTAAAAATGTGAACTGTATTTATTATCATTTCTTTGAAATGTTACACATTTTTTGGTGTTGTTGTGCCTATATTTGGCAAAACATTTTTAGTTATTTCGTGTTTGGATCTCTTAAAGAGAAATTGCTACAATGCGGGTGAAGCAACAATGTGTCTGGGAAGTCATTAACTCAAACAGTTTTGATATGAGAGTAGCAGGTGAACAGGTGAACAAAATATTAGGAAATCTATACAACTTCATTTCTGATTTTTCACCATTCACATCACGTCACTTACTATACTCGTACCTTACGAGGTTATAATGTCATTGTCATAAATACCATTTATCAAATTTTACAGTTTATTTATACCAAGCTTTCATTTAATTTTAACGTCTTCATGCACATCACTTAATGTCACTTTTAAACTGTACCTGGCAAAAAAATTATAAAAGTTTGATAAATGCTTTAGAAATGAGAGCGTTGCGTAGAAGATGTGGAAAAAACAATGTACTGTAGAATAAAGAATAAAGACAAGAGGAAATAATGTGGATTTAAAGAAAATTCAGTGTTAAATACAAAGAAAGAAACATTGACGTGGGTTGGCCTCGCAGGAAGAATGGATGATGACGAGGTGTATGAACGTGGTATAAGCGAAATATTTGTGCCATAATATAATATAGTGGAAGTCTTTTCTTTCTGCCTACCTCGATAGGATCATGGTGTGATGATTAAGACATCTTCATGCACTATGCATATTGCAACCCACATTAACTCGGAGGTTTCTTATATTGAAGAGACTTTGTTTATATTGCAAAGGCTTTTTTATGAGATGATACATCGCATTCTTACAACTGACCATTAATCTAATAGGTGAAGGGTAAATTATAGAATTTTAAAAATAAAAACTTGACTATTTATTCCTTCTTGAGGACATATTTTTTTCATCAAAGTAAAAATTATATCTGAGGATGTAAATACTCGTAAATCTATAATATTTAAAAGCTCTTACCGTTAAGAACACGATTTCACATATAGAAATTCTATTAATTGTCGCTGTGTATCTGATTTTATTAATTTTTTGTCTGAAAATAAGCAAAAGCAAGTGTTTTGAATTTCATTTGCATCTATGATAAATATGCTGGTAAATATTTAATTCTACCTTTTAATTTATTGAAATTTAGCATATTTAGTACATTCAAACAGTACGTTTATCAGTAGAAGAAATTTAATCTTAGTAAAATATCACGAATTTGAATAATAATACCAAGGAAGTATAATTTTATTTACCTTGTCTTTTTTATCGGAGATCTACGAGTAAATTGTAATTTAGTTTCTCATGATTTTTATCTGAGTTTAATTAACATTAAAATTATTTATTTTAGTGTGCCTACTCACAGATAGTCCCGATTTCACCTTAACACTTCCCTTACTGTGCTAAAAAATCACACCAGTAACGTTGTTGGACTCTAAGAGTACAGTAAAAAATATATGTTTCAAATTAAAATTATACAAAATCTGCTAGGTTATTTTTTGTTATTAGCTATAAATATCATTTTATTATGTAATAAAATGTCGAATAATATTAAATAAGTGTAAGAAATGATAAAATAAGAGCTGAAACAGAGAGGCGACATTTCTATAAGAATATCATTTTTACGCTGCTTCAACGCTCAGAATGCCCCTCTCCTGCGCATGCGTGATAAGAGATTTCCAGCCTTTTAATTTTTTTTCATAAAATTATACAATAAAATGTAGCGTGTATTTTTTTAGCTATAAAAACATAATTCAATTTAAGACAATAAATAACATATAAACAAAATATAAAATGAATATATAAAATCAAAAATCAAGGTTTAAGGGCGAGAAATTTATATAAACAAACACGAAATTCAAAATTATATATAAACAAACACGAAATTCAAATCAATAAAATATATGCAATTTGGAAAATATAAACACTACAGAAAATTTGAAAATAGGACAAACGTATCATATGATCAAAGTTTAATCCTGTGGAGAAAGTTATCGCAATTGGGGCACGAAATAACTTTTGTTTCTATTCTACGTACTAAACATGCAAGTGTTTGACAAATATTGCAGAATAGCCTGGTTCTTTTTGTCGAATGTTTTTAATAAAACCCACAACTTCCTCTTTTGAGGACCTCACGGGGTGCCAACCGGGTATTATTTACTGATGTTTCGGGTATTGACTAGCCACAATATGTTAAAACATCTTGTTGCTTGTGATATTTCATGTTGCTATTTTTCCTTTTTAGGATATTGGGTTTAGCCAATTCTAAACTTAACTCTCTTATGAAATGTTTTCGGTGGCATTTATTATTTTGTTTCCACTCTGGATTTTTCTCTATCCATAAGAGGTATGCATATCTATAATTTCCATAAAAATACGGAAAGGCCATCTTCTCGTTGACCTTGAGCAAGTGTACTCTAGTCATTTGGTTTCCCGTATCTACTCCAATTTTCGTATTATTATAATGATTTATAATTAGTGGCTTTTGTTTTTCTGAATAATCAATTTCTGCATCATTGAATTGAGTGGATGATAACAATACTGCTTTATTTTTTGTGGTACACACGAAACAAGTATTTTATTTTCAGCTACTGTGGATTGTTTTCTCTCTAGACGGTATAAATTTAAGTGGGATTTCTCTTTTATTTTTTTGAAGCGTGCCAGTTAGAGTTAAACATTGTAATAAAAAATCATCGGCTATTTTGATGGAGGTAATAAAAATATCTGTGGTTATCCCCCTGTTAGTGCCATACTGCGGTTGAACCATTTCCATAACTACTCAGTTACCTTGATTTATTTCTCTCTACGATTATTTATCATACCAGAATAAACCTGTAAATTTGTTAAGTGTCATATGCCGTCGCAGAGTCAGCAGCAACCCAGATTTTGATGCCATATTTACCAAGTTTAGACTTCATGTACACGCAAAATGAACAATTCCCTCTAAAGTTTGCCAAACGTTCGTCTACAGTTATATTCAAAGATGGAGAATAATTGCTTTTGCACGTATCCACAAACATTTTTAAAATCCACTTAATTGGTTCTAATTTATCTGAAGAAATCTGATATCTCTCTTCTCGGGTTTCTTTATCATCAAAACGAATATAACCGTAAATATAGATGAATCTATCTCGAGACAGAGCTGCTGTGAAAAATGACTGGCAAAAAGAACTTTCACTTATCCACAATTCACTCAAAGATAGCTTTCGTGTTCGACTTCTGCCAGATGCGAGCAATATTCCAATGAATTACTCGTCTTTTGATATTGGTTGGTTCTTTTCTGAATAAATTCGATTTAAATGGCGATTTGTTTCTTAACTATCACTTTTAACACCTCTTCATTTACAAACAGACAACACATATATTTTATGGAACATTCATTTATACTTGAATTTCTCAGTACAGAATTTTCCGTGAGAATATTTGAGGCCCGACGCCTTGAAGATTGAGGTGGTAATGAACTCCATTCGAATCCATGTTTTGATGTAAATAATATTTCTTCGTCTTCTTCACTGGCCTCCAAATCAGAATCTACTTCATCCTGTACCTCGACAAAATCTTCTGATACTGATATATTGCCTGTCGCCTTAAATTCCAAATCGCTATCGATATTTCCCGCCATCTCAATTATTATTTTTTTGAAAATGGAATAATAAAGAAAAATGTAACATATATACATTTATCATAAAAAGAGTAACGGTACAATAGAACATACCAGATAGAAAATAACAATAGAAAAAAACATATCAGATAAAAATAGCAAAAAATAAAAAAGAACAGGATTATAAAACTGGTGACGTATCCCTGGAACGGATGTACATATGAACTGTCAAAAACGAATGAGTCATACGGGGTGTTTGACATTTTGTCGATTATCGATTTAATATTATTCATTTCTGTTTATATGTATGAATGTTTTTATTTCGTAATGACATCATTCAAATCATAGAGGTTTCGATGAGGAATACATAAAGTATAAAGACCCTGCAATCAGTATATTTCGAGAAATTAAATAAAATATAAGTCCTGGTCACTCGCGTCCCATCACAGATAGGCAAGGGTTAAACAAGATCACCCACATAAGATTAACTTTTACATACGGGATAGGCATTTCGATGAGAAGAGATCAAAAGACCCTGAATGTCTTGAAAACATAAATTTTAGCCCGATTAATAGCTGAGAACTTTATGACCTAAATGGAAATGGCAGTGTTACCGAGGTAATCAAAATAAGTAGAATGCGCATCATAAGTGGCATCTCTATCACTTGGAATACCCCATTTAAAAGATTTACTCTGTGATCCAATAGGGGGTATTAGAAGTGAGATCAAGCCATGGAATAGAAATGGACAGTCCTGTCGCTGGAATATATGGTACATGAATATACATAGACAAAATAGGCATCGGATCTAACGCAGCCAAGACCCATCCTGGGTTGTGTTGTTTATTTATAGTGCATAAAGAAGAAAAAAATACTTGAAAACATGTTACTTTGACCAATTATTGTTTATTCCTTCCTGATATATTAAATACATACACGTGTGATAAAGTATCGATGCGCAACTTTTTTTTTAGATATGAAACATTTAATATTCTAAATAGTATAATTACATTGTATAACACATGAAACATTTGATGATGATTATTATTATGAGCGACCCACATTCAAAGTAGTTTTTTCATACATGTATTTATTGATTAGATAAAAAAACAACTTTTACAAACAAGATTTAATGTGATATTAATTATTATATTCATAATTTTTATTTCCAATATTGTCAATTGGTAAGGGATAGTTTCTCTACTGGCAATTTTGTGTTAAAATCCATAATAAACAGAAAAAAACAAAAAAAAAAAATTATTTTACTGCACATAACATTTAGCGGCCTCACTCGAGTATCACTAGTAGTGAACTTTATTTATTACGGCAACGAAAAATAATTTTTTTCGGGTACCACCTGGAATCGAAGCCGAAGCCCGGACGGAAGTCGGGTGTCTTACCAACTTGGCCACGGAAGTCGACAAATAAAACAGTCATTTTATATTGTTTTAATAAGTCATATTATATATAAATAAGTCATAATATATTGTTTTAGGTAATCCCCATTCCTAAGAGACCTTTTGTGTTTATGCATATTAATAAAATCACAAAAGACAAATAACTGTCGTTAATAAATGTATTACTATAATGTTTAACACTTTTATTGCATATATTACAACCTGGTGGGCTAATTGCCATATGGCAATCTCTTCCAACCAACCAGAAATGTGTTAAAGATATATTGAGTGAAAACCAGATAAGAACTAACAAAACCATATTGGAATAAAAAAATCGGTGTTCTAACGGAAATCGAACTCCTGTGACGCCAACACACCCGAAGTCAGACGTCTTACCAGCTAGGTCAATGAATTCATATTGTGTATTCAATGAATTAGAAAATGTGATATTCAATTGGTGAAGTATTGTAATTTGTGGCGAGTTTGCTTTTGCAAACATTGGATATACATAATGTTTTTTGCATTATTTAGCAAATATCAAATATAACAAATGGATATTCTAAGTAGGTTATGAGAAAATCTTCCGCTTGTAAAAAACATTCTACGGGTCAAAGGTTTACCACGATTGGAACACCGTGATCCTCTACTAATAAATGCCATCTCTTTAGCGCTTCTATCAAATAAGTTTTGAATATTTGAGACAACTAAATTTCCTTTAAAGAAAGCTTGTAAAGCTGTTATAATATGTTAATTTCGAAAATGGATTTTCTATTGTCCTTATTCTTCAAAGTTTAATTAACACAGTCAATAAAAATGATATAATTTAAATGTTTTTATTGAGAGCAGATACATATTAGAAAATCTATTAACATACGAGTACATTTACATGTACGGGGTAGTACCCAATATTATAGCCACAGCCTCCACTTTTATATCCTAACACTCAACAAAAAAAGTATTTGAAAATTAACATTTTTTTTACTATGGCATTAATTGAATAATTACTATGAAGCCGTAACTATGCCAACTTTTTATTTTACATACGTAAATATAAACGATTTTATGTAATTTGATGATCGTTGGTGATGTTTTGTTTTCATAATTTTTATTATGTCGTTATTTGATTGAACACTGTCATATATGTTAATTTGTTCAAATCACCGTAAGCTTTTGCAGTTAAAGATATAATTTAAAAATCTATTTATTTAAATGCTTCTCATTTTTTGTCAATGTTTTGAAAATCTGTTTAATTTTCAGTATGGTACACTTCGTTTATTACAAAGAGCTAATTTCAACGAATGCAGAATATTCTTTCACGTTACATATTCAACTTAATAAAAACGATCACACCACACTTTATTAAACATCTCTCAAGTAGTTGGATGTGAGAAACATTCAAAATATTCATGTATTGTAACTTCTATTTACTATCCTTAACTGTTCCGCTAACCCCTCATATCTAGTCGAAAATGTCTATCTAGCACTACGCTCCAGCAGAGATCGCCTGTAGACTTCCAACTAACCGTTCATAATTTATTACATCGTCTTTTACTGTACCTGTCGTCAGAATCTGGAATCAGTCACTGTAAGCATTTCACCCTCATCAGCTTGCTCTAAACATCGACTTAAAACATTTATTTAAAATTTCTCTTCAATGACAAAATGTGTTACTCCATAACCTCTATTTTTTAGTCTTTATCATCTTTCTTATCTGCTCCCAATGTTTAGCAAAATTTACAAAAAATATATTTTACTGATCTGTTTAATGCTTCAAGTACGTTCAAGTAGTCTTTTTTCCTTTTGAAAATCACATTATAACCTGAAAACTCAGGAATTGCCACTAATCTTACTTACATTTCTCTTATTGGTTGCAAGAGTTTGCCGTTTGGTAGTAAATTCGCTATTTGTATATTTTATAATAAATATGCGAATAAATACGTTTATTACAAACTTCTTAATAAGGCTCGTTATATTGTCATTAAAAAATCCCACTTTAATTACTGTCCGCGATGCTGAATACATAAAAATCCCACTTTAATTACTGTCCGCGATGCTGAATACATAAAAATCCCACTTTAATTACTGTCCGCGATGCTGAATACATAAAAATCCCACTTTAATTACTGTCCGCGATGCTGAATACATAAAAATCCCACTTTAATTACTGTCCGCGATGCTGAATACATAAAAATCCCACTTTAATTACTGTCCGCGATGCTGAATACATAAAAATCCCACTTTAATTACTGTCCGCGATGCTGAATACATAAAAATCCCACTTTAATTACTGTCCGCGATGCTGAATACATAAAAAAAAGTCGTGAAAGTCTTTTAACGATTCTATCGTTGCATCAAAGTTTAATTTTCAGATATAAAAAAAGATAAATATTCTCTTCGTTCTACATCAAGGTTGTCTACATAAGGCTTTAATTCAATGTGCAAACATTACGAATATCGGACAGGAGTCATTATTCAAAATTTATATGATATATGCGTCGGTGGTTTTTAAAAGGTTAAAAATTTCATAACGATATTTAGATGAAACCGCTAAACACCTGCCCATCAGTTTCATGTGATATTTATGCAATTCGCGATTGCATCAAATCTATTGATGTCTAGCATTTTTTGGTAAGTGACCTTTTACGATGTATTTTTGGCCACCGTGGTCAGTAGGCAGTAATGGTTCAGCGAAAAAAGGTTAATGCTTACAATGGAATGTCCACGGTGAGATTTATTGCATCCGTATCGATGACGTAGGCAGGTAAATATTTTCAACAAGTGTGTTCATACTATATCTTAAAAGTGTATTTTCAAATATAATAGATAAGTACGTTATAACACTTTCGTTGTATACAGTACAATATGCAGATTTATTAACATGTTGTTGTTAATAATCAAACATAAGCAAATAACTCGGGCAGTAATATTACAACTGTTTTTTTTAATTATTCGTTATTCCAATCTCTCGCAAGATTTTTTATTACGGTATTTGAAATCCAATGGTGCCTAATTTTTTGTTTAGTTTGTCGTGATATCGAAATTTTGTGGTGTAGAAGTTTAGGTCATGATGATTTTTTTGTTGTATAGACCACTAAAAATGTAAATAAAAATGCTTAATGCGTAAAATTATAAACGCAAATAAAATACTTTTATTTCTCAAGTTATTTTCTTGCGAAATATGTGAATTGGTGATTTGAACATATTAAAGAGCATGCCTTGGAAACAAATTGTCTTCGGCCCCAATAATCGGGCTTTCGGGTTTAGAACCACAAGAGTAGGCATGAAATACGCGGCACGTCATTGCATGAACTGGTAAAACTACCGCACGCGATGACATAATACTAGTACATTACTCGGAGTATTAATATATTAATGGACGAACTCGTTTACCAAACTGACATTATTTTTATATCGTATTTTTTTCTTGAGTATCATCAGGAATTAAACCCGAAACCCTGGGTTTAATCCAAGTGCATTAGACCATGGAGGTTGTCTAATTTCTCAAGTTAACATGTTTGCTTTGATATTAACGCTTTTGGTTCGATTGTCAGCATTTATTTCAAATTGTTTTCCTATTGATTTTTAAAAATATTTAAATAAACCCTTGTTTCCATATATGAGATGCCAAAATGCTAGCAAATTATGGAAGACGCATTAGAATTAATGAAAATTATACCAGATGGAAACATTTAGACGCCTTTGGGTATTAAAATGATAATTCAAATGGGCAACAAGTATGCTATTGAGACCTATTAATCATTCTTTATAGATATTAAATTAAGAAAACATAATTTGGCTTCACCAAAACGGTTGCGAGGTTAATTGAAATATTTTCCCTTTCATATTTGAAAGTGTTCAAATTCAAAATTGTTGATTTTTCTGTTGCGAAGTGTACGTTTCGTTTGCGTGTGAGCCACTGCGAGACGACTAGTTAACAAAACATAACAAACCTTTACATATTGGATATTGTGGAGGATCCCGGCTGCGAGTATGGACAGGATAATGAGCTTATATATCATGTGTTTTTCGGTTGTCCTTTACGTTAAAGGTTTAATTTTATGAATGCCACATCTTGGTCGTGTCCATTCAATGCTGCGTTTTCTCTTTCTTCTAAGAACCTTTCCACTTATAAATTGATTGTTAGTTTTTTAAAGTGAAATCAGTCGAAGCGCTCAGTGATTGTTTTCTTCACATTTTATTTACTTTATTGATTCATAATAGCATTTTTGACTTTGGTACGGTGGTACAAGTCATCCTACTGTAGGTGGATTGCATATTAAAAAAAAGGTTGCCAATTACAACCAAACCGACTCAGTTGATAATTAATCGGGTAAGGAACACGTAGTGCTATTAATGTATTGAAATAAAAGAGTTTTCTTTGAATTTATGAAAACAAAATTTAAACTTTATTATGATAAATAAGGCTGGAAGGTTAAACATTTTGAGCTAGAAATTGCCGTTATTGATACACATATTAAAATTATTCATTAATTTAAACGGTAATTTTCTTTCTTACATTTTAAGCCTCTTATTGTATGTACGTTATTATATATGTCATATATTCTAGAATTAAAAAAAACGAATTAAGAATACATAACGAAACTTTGAAAATAAAAATAAAGCATTGAAAAAATTCGACACGTATTCGTTAATATGAAGATTGTTTAACATTATTTTCAAAACACATAAAATGATCTAGGGTATTAATTGATTACCTTGAATCAAGTCCAATGAAAATGAACCAATTGGAATATAGATTTCCAAATAGAATATTTTATCGTATATGTGCTCGTGACTAAACATAACAGTAATCCGCTAAGTAACATAGATCTCATGTTCAAATGCACATATTATGTATAGTATATTTAATGCATTAATCGTGTTAGGGTAAACGTACACGGCGAAAGATTTGTTCTGTTCATCATTATGCAACAGTGCATGATGGAAAATGCTTGTATACCTCGATGTGCATTACAATTTAAGGATAAATATTTTATGTATATTTCTTTCAGTAACAGTACAATCTACCTTAAAACAATATTTAAAATAATACACATCCAGAGTTTTTCATTCTAACAAAGACTTAATTAATTAACAATTAACAATGCCTTAAAAAATACAACAGTTAACATAAAACCAAATAAAATATATATCTCATGCAGCACACTGATCCTACAAAGAAGGCTTAATTCAGCGATATTGTAGGGCGTAGGAGAGTGGGACCTCCAAAGTTGTGATGACTAGATGGTGTGATTGCACGATTGGCTGAGAAATGTTGCTGGAAGAGATAGATGTCGGAGAATCCTGCAGGCAGCCATGACCCAATCTGAGTTTTAGTACTGATGATGGTGGTAATAGAAAATCAATATAGCTCTTTAGTTACTTTATTTTTCATTAGTGCTATGTCAAATACAGTACATACAAAGATACCTAAGAAAAGAGCTTCTATCCAGAAGGTTAAAGCCGTAATTGTAAAATACCTTAATAAAACAAGCTGTCATATTAGAAATTAATTCAGGAACAATATCGAGTACTTTATTTTGAAAACAAGGTTATTGCGGATGATTTAAGACCAGCAGAAGTTGCAGCAGATTCTTGGATTTCAAAAAGCAACTGTGAAATGCGTTCCTTGTCTGAAAAGTCTAGGATCAGTCAATCTTAACTGATTAGATCGGATCATGACCAAAGGAGGATATAAAACGTGTTGGAGTTTTAGTATTAAGGATCCAGTCCACTTGGCATGCCTTGATAATAACAGTTGAATAATGCATAGAACGACTTATACGAGTATATGTTAGATAATCTGGGAAACTGGAGACAAAAGCGTCATATTGTTGGAAATAAAACGGTATCACCTTGGAGGCAAAATATAGTAGGAATTATATGACCATCAGAGATAATATAAATAAAAACATACTACATGATACGATGTCATAATCGTTTTTTTTAATATATCGCCCTGTGGTTGCAACGCTTTCGAAATATTGGTCATCATTTAAGTCAACACGGCAGCAACTTCGAAAAACATTGTAAACGGACATAATGAGAGCGTGTGCAGTTTTTGCAAGAAAACCCTTTTTGGGAGGTCTGTACAAAATGTATGATTATATATGAACACTACACACCACCTTAGGAAGAATGTGTTACTATCACATATCGGAAGATCTACACAGGTTTCTTTGTCGTTTGTTTTCCCAGTGTAAGTATTCTGTGACTTTCTTACCAAATGTGTTTTTCTTACCATAACATATAGACATGGAAAAATTCCCAATCTAATGGCAGCTGCCACCACCTCATTATCCTTACACTTGTATTAATTCGTTATGTATTTTTTTTTAATGCTAATAGTGGGCATGAATTCCGAGTTAGAGAGCCCTTAACCTTTCCCTTCCTGTGCTAAAAAAATCTGCCCGTTCCGGTGCTGTGTATTCAATACACATGTAAAAATCAGCGATTTAAAATCGGAAAAATAAGAATATTCCTAGCCAATCACTTAAATTAATTAAACTTGAAGTCAAAAGTGATGATAATTGAAATTTAATTGCTGAAAACATAAAAAAAACATCGGCCGTCGTTCACAAAACGGGCGAAGCGACCACCTCGAACGATAGCTCAAAGCTACTGACGGGACGGAAACACTAACACTGTGTATGTTATACCTCGAAGGAAGAAACACAACTCCGAATGGAGATTCTTTTTCTTGCGTTCCCATATTCCGAAGTAGAGTGAGAGTGAGACGTGAATAGCGTCGCTTCCTCACCCATAGCGGTTTTTTTAGAATGAATATACCTACGTCACACACTGGCACACGTTTGATTATATTGGTGAATTTATTCCCGATTTTCACAAAATATCTCCGATGTGGCCGATAAGTGCTAATAAATTATTATTAATATTATTTTTTCATTCAATGCGTAAATGTATTACGGAGGAATACCTAAAATCTGAACCCAGTATTTATTATATTTATAGAGATATTGAATTTTTTAGACGCAATGTGTACTAGTTACACATGACAGGGAAAGAAGGGTTAAGGAAGGAGTGTATGCTCTCTAAACGGCACTTTATAAATTGTCCTTCTATTATGATTATAAAAGTATATTTATTTGTGTCGGATTAACTTTTGTTAATACAGACGAAAAAGTAATTAAAAAAATTAAAAAATAGAAATAAAATATATCTGTGAAAGTGATAATATGATGATACTGAAATGAGTCGGGCTGGACATAATGTCTATCAAGCTGAATTACGATGGACCAAACGTTTTGTGAACTATTTACCCTCAAAGGGATCTGTGGAAATACTACAAAAAAAAGATAGTTGGTTATGAGCCACACGACTGGAACAGGATTCCTAACTGAAGTCAAGAATAACTTTGGGTGAAAATCATCATTAAAGAAGAAAAATATATCGAATAATCCATAAAATACGACAAATTAGTACTATTTTGTAAATGTTATGAATGTTTCTGTCTGTTCTCCATGACGTGATATATTAATATTTATTGCTTAGCCTAGTCCTTTATTTCAGACTTTCACTTCTCAATATCATGATCCTGTCATAATACCTTCGGTGAAGTGGTTTAGTGGTTAATATGCTCATTTAGCACCCAGACTTAATAGGTTTAATCCTTTGCTGGACTGTTTTTAGTTGGAAGCTTTTGAAGCTTTATCTGAAGAGCGCTCCAAGAATTTATGCTCGGAACGTAAGTAATAAACCAACCTTTTTAGAACGCTCCTGGTTAAACAGGTGTTGCGAAATTGCTCTGTATACGTTTGCTGTTAAAATATTTTTCGAGTATTTTAATATTTAAAAGAAATAATATTAAAGAAGAGTTTTTTACTTTTTTTAATTAAACATTTTATTTAATATTATTCTTGAGTATTTGTTGATTACTCATAAATCGTGAAATAACTCGACCTTGGATTTTAGTCAAGAACATATCAATTGCAAAAAAATTTGCATATGATGTAAAAATGAATTTTTAATGTTGCTGAGAAAACGCAGTTGGCAATTCAATGAAGACACGAGCATTTAACAAATATAATTTTGTTATCAAATAATGAAATAACAATTTATTTTAACATTTTTTATGATAACTACTAACGATTTGAGGATTTTATGTGATAGGTTTTTAGTGAGAACTGTTTTTTTAATGTAAAATAAGTTTTATAGACAAGTATTTATAGAGGCATATAAAACTAAAGTATTTGATGATGAATATTGGATTTTGAAAATTAAAAACAATAAAAAAAAATTATAACAAAATATTTTAACGTATACATTCTTATGTTTAGAATTCCAATTTAAGGTGCATACACACTAGTGAACATTAAACAAAGTTTTTTTATTTGAACATTAATAATAATTCCTTCGTTCGTTTATTTTGTATTCATGTAGAAACTGTAAGTTAAAACTTATTTAAAATAAATATCAATAGTTTTATGTTAACCTTACAGTAATAAAAGTATTCTTGTCGATTTCGCACACATAGCGAAACACTATTTTAGATAGAAGCCTTCCAGAAATGGATTTGCGCTAAGATTGGTTAATTTTCAGATTATTGACCCCCTTGTTGAGGTGATATAAAGGCTGACAACGAAGATGTCTGCAAGAAGTTTATTTAAGTTTCCAAGGTATATTTGAATAAAAGAAAACGGCCACTGTGCAATTTGAATTAAAGTCATGTATATTTTTTGAAATTATTTAGCACTTAAAATAAAAGTATTTAATCTTTCACAAAAGCAATATACCGTTAAGTTAAAAAATAAACTGGATATTATGTCAATCATGTATTTTTTGTGAAAAAAAAATCGAGATTAAAAACATTGATTTCTTCGAATTGATTGTCAAAAAAATTAATTGAAACAATTTTTCATTGTACTTTTAATGGTACCCGCATATAAAATATCACAAAATAAATTATACTTAGGAATTGCTGGAACTCATGAAAAAACAAGTTACGATTACACCGTCCACAATTGATAATTTACTCTTATTGTAATTTTCTAATACGACTAGAATGAATAATGAAACAAAGGTAATAGTAATGAATAAAACAATTAGGACAATAAGAATTGTCGATTGGCAAAATGCGTGGTATTCTCGGTAGAAAGATTGTCTTTCACATACAAATTATAGGCTTGTTTTTACACATCAGGCCTTTTAACATCGTTGTTTCTAGTAAAAAGAATCACCATTTGGTTGATCTACGAGTATATAATACAAAAGTTTTATGCAATTTGTTATTGTAAGATTACCTAAAACTCATAAAAACGAACTCAACCCTTCATTAATTGTGGTAGTCTCAATTTAAATTATTTTTTTTAAAGTTTAATAGTTTTTTTAAAACTTAGCCTTCCAGCACTCATGATAACTGAGTCTATTTAAACTGGATTCACTTAATTAATGTGTGGTTTATAAACTGACACCCAACCGAACTTAGCCTTCCAGCACTCATGATAACTGAGTCTATTTAAACTGGATTCACTAAATTAAGGTGGGGTTTATAAACTGACACCCAACCGAACTACTCGTAAATATACAACGCTTTCTGGAAGATTCCTATTCAATACTTTATTTCGTCATGTAGTGAAAAAGGGACATGTATAATTTTATCGCGCTAAGATTTAGATAAAATCTCAAGATATTTATTTCATGTTGGTTACTTGCTATTTCGAAATTAAAACAAATTGTTATTAATGTAAAGATTTTAGCCAATCCCAACTAAACCACATCTTGAATTGGAATTCTTCACAATAAGAATAACTAATCTTGAGTTTTGTGTTAAAAATAGTACATCTTAGTTAAAAAACTTAATAATAATTTTTTTATTCAAATATTTTCGACTAACCCATAAAAAACTTTTTATTTTACCAAAAAAAATTTCATTAAAATACTAATAAAAAAACAAATTATGTGAAATACTAAAATTGCAAATGTCTCAAAAAATAAGTTTTAATTTATTTTTGAATGAAGATGGAATTCTGAATTTAATTGCGTGGTATATTTTAAAACCTTTGTCGTTTAATTTTGATAGTTGAAAAAAGTATTTTTTTTAAATAAATGAATCATATGCCTTACTATTTTTTAAATGATTTTTTATTGAAAATAATGAAGAATTATAAAAAAATTACAAATGAATATTCTCAAACCAAAAAAATACATACACGTCTACCACAAAAATGCAACATATTCATTTTTCAACAAACCATACTCGTAGTTACATATGTTCTCTTTCATTTAAGATTGTTTATTATATATTTACAGTTGACAGGAATAAATTGTATCAAGCTAGCAGGACAGTAAAGTTCACATTAAACGTGTAATGCAAAAAAGGAATATAAACTATTGTGATATTGATGCATCTTTTGCCTTTTGTAGATAGGTCAGTTTTTTGTCATTGATTTGTTCAACATACGTTAACCACTACAATCTGCTCTTTTTACCCTGCTTAACACGTATCAAATTCACATTTTTCCTTATAATACATCTCCTATTTTGTCATAACATCGACACATGACATATTCTTCTTGCCAACGCATTTCCACCGTATTTAGTAGGTGCTTATGACAATATTATAAATGAAACGATCATTATGGTCTCAGTTAGGCAGCAATATCATAATATGAGAGAGTGGTTTAACATTTGGGAATAAAGTCTCTTAACATTAATATAAATTTATGATTTTTTTATTATGTTAGCAAATTGAGTAAGTAGAATACGAACTATGACCTCAATATTTTGAAACTGCCGCTTTAACAAGAAGCACACGAGGCTCGGTTTGCCTTATAACGCATGTTACACCATAATAACGTTGCACGAGCCATAATATAGCATCTTCAATGTAAACTGTCCCAGTTCAAAATATTTCGTAAAATGTTTGTTTTATATTTGTGAAAAATAATATAATAAACAAATATCACGTCTTTACAGTTTTTGATTGAAGTAAAATCGTAATAAATCATGATATTTATAGAAGTATTAATGATAACCTCCATGACCTGGTCGGTAAGACACCTGTCTTCCAACCCGGGGCTGCGGGTATGATTCTTGCAAGATTTCAGATTTTTTTAAAAATGGTATCAGTCTGGTTTGCATTTAAGACTTGTTAAACACCTTTATAGTTCGTTAGAAGAGATTGTTACATTGTTATGAACCCGGCCGGTCGTACTGTGTACAACGAAAGTGTAATCCAGTACTTGACTACACATAATTTGAATGTATAATTGTTGAATGCAAATGTGAAGCAGGTGTTAAGATAAATTCAGCTTAAAAAGTTAACAATTCATGATATGTTTTGGAAATAGTCAACAGTATGGGTATTATCTTAGTGTTTAAGGTCAATAATAACGTTGTATTTTGTATTGTATACAAACTCTTTAGACAAAAAAATATTTTTATAGTATTATAGATTTCTGTAAATTAGCGTACACTAAGTATGTACTACACATGGATTCCATTTATCCTGTGTCGTGCAAAGGTATTATTGTATTTTACTGCATTATTTTACGCTTGCGTTTTAAAACCACAACCTGACAAGTGAATCACTGTATGGCAATATATTACAAAAAAGGGTATTAATGAGAATTGAACCTGTATCCTCTAGGCTAGAAGTGATGATAACATCCTATATTACCAACTAGGCCATGAAGGTCAACGTATTTTATTTTATTTTATATATTAGAGCCTAGATTTCATATTCAAATAAAATAAACCAGATAATTTCCTCAATACGAATATCTGTCTCCAATACGAGTATCTGTCTGTCACCTCAATACGAGTATCTGTCTCCAATAAGAGTATCTGTCTGTCACCTCAATACGAGTATCTGTCTCCAATACGAGTATCTGCCTGTCACCTCAATACGAGTATCTGTCTCCAATAAGAGTATCTGTCTGTCACCTCAATACGAGTATCTGTCTCCAATACGAGTATCTGTCTGTCACCTCAATACGAGTATCTATCTGTCACCTCAATACGAGTATCTGTCTGTCATCTCAATACGAGTATCTGTCTCCGGACAAGTCAATTACTCAATTAAACAACAACAAAAAACATTAAGTACTCGTACATTGATAAAAGCTCGTAGATGAAAAAAAAAGAAGAAAAAATTAAATATTATCATTGAATGATTGATTCCTCTTCAATTTACTAATTATCAAGCAATGTGTATGATTCATTGATGAGATATTGACATGAAAGTAAACCAAAAAGGCCATGTATCCCATATAAAGAAGATTTTTTTAATGAAAATGTGTACAAACTTTCTAAATGATTTTTGCATATATATGTAAATAAATGACACTTTATGTTGAACATCATTATGATAATTTTATGTACAATGGATACATTAATTGTTAAATAGATTCATTCAAATCATAAAAGTAAACAGAAAGTAGAATAACAAATAATTGTTTTGTTATTAACAATAAAGCGTTGCTTAGGGGTTATTAAAAACACAACGATTGCGTATTCCTCCTTTCATTAGTGTGTATTGTATTATATTACAATTCCGTTGCAATATTTAATTTAACGAACGTTGTAATATTTCATGTGATCCCAATCTTTTGGTCGTAGCCACTATCATTCAAACGTATATTCAACTTGTTTTATTATGATGCTTTCCATCAATGGTATTTTGAATGAAGGAACCATTAGAAGTGAGAGAAACCAAAGGAGCTATATGAGAAGGGGCGAAGTATGTATGTCGAGATAGGTAAGTTTAAGGTTTTGTTCTCTTTGCCTATTAGAGCAGAGACTCGCAGTGATGGTTTGTATGTATACGTGTTCAAACGTTTTTCAAAAACCTGGATGAAAAAAGTTAAGAGGTCGTGTTTTAACACACAACAAAATAAAACTCATTTAGAACACAATTCATTAAGACTTGTGATGAAACTTTAATTTTCAATATGAATTGCACTATGAATATCATCTCAAGAACAAATAAAAAAAGGGAAAGTGACGCAGACAGGAATATAAATGCCTCATAATAAAACTCGTTTTAATGATTTTTGCACACAATCCATCACAGATAACAAAGCACTTAAAATTAACTTAAATTTGAAGAAAAAAAAATAAACAAGTTAACATTCTGACCTTATGCATATCGTATGATTAATCACTCAAAATTCCAAAGAGGTAACACAATCACTTTTGTTTAACTTAATTTGCATTAAAAAATCATCACAAACTTATATTCACTACAAAGTAATCTGTTCTCTTGGTAAAACACTGACCCGGCTCGCGGCTTCTTAACGAGTCAATATGAATGGACGCCAATACTTGTTTATATACCTCGCCACTTGCGTGTATAGTATTACTCGTACTTGGGAGGATTCATCATTTTTGAATTTTGACTGATATATAATAAATACTTTTTAATTTCTTTCATTTATCAATGCGTTGGTTTTTTAGTTTGACACGCCAAAAAAAACATGGCATGATCAAATTATTTAAATTCAGAAAGAAGAGTAGAATGAATACCTTTCATAATATGTAGGTATATTAACTTGGCGGAAGCGAAAAAATGTGTTGTATTACATGTTCGTTATGTACAGTACAACTTAGTAGGCTAATTGCCATGTGGCAATCTCTTCCAACCAGCCAGAAAGATTTTTTAAAGTATCCTGAAAACTTGACGTAAATGCTTTTTAAAAATCTGGATTCCAGCGGTATTTGAATCCGCAATCTCCGGATCGGGAGACAGACACCTTACCAACTAGGCCACGGAGATCGTGTACGTATATAATATAAATATGTGTGCTAGGATAGAATGAAGTAAAAATCTTTTCTCTTTACGTACTCCTGTGATGGCTTGATGTTGATGATGATGAATTATTGTAATTTTCTTCGTTACCTCAATTCAGCCGAATGGTTGTACAAAATATATAACACGTTTTTATTTCAAAGGAAATTTATGTTATATACTAAATCGGGAATGAAGCTCACTATTACTTAAATATTAAAAGCACTACAAAAATTATATAAGCTGTGTTGAAATATATGAGAATGGCATTTGGGGCCATTGAATCGGGTACGTCGTCGCATCTGCATATATTTAGAAAAATATAGTTGAAAAGAAAACTGCAGAAACTTACCAAGGGAAGATGAACTACAAATATGTTAAACCTTTATAGATCTTCCGGTATGTAATAGTCGTATGATACATATGCGGAGACTTTAGGCGGAATGGATTGTATGTGGGTTTTATGTAATAAGTGTTCATATATAATCATGAATTTTGATATTAACTCACAAAAGGTATATTTACAAGTGCTCCCTGAAGCTGTACATGACATTCGGTTCGAGGAATTAGAGATCGACCTTAAAGGTTAGCTCCTCTCTGAAACAACATCTTTCGGATACCGATCCAAAATATACAATGGAGGCATCTCATTAAGGAACTTGAATACAATGATACATTGTTATAAATCAGTCTGTTCACGACACTTTCGTCAATGAAGACTTTTATAGTTGAAGTAATACGACAATATTTATGAACACTAAAATTTGACTTGAGTCTAGAAATTTGTTACAATTAAAATAAACAAATATTTTATCAAACGTTTTTTTATCAACTGTTATCTCTAGAATGTTCCAACATGTTTTATGAAGCGGGACCTAAGCCGTACTCTATTAATTATTTCTGATAAATAATTAAATCCAGTCTAGGATCTGCTAGAAATTGAATCTGGGTAGGCTGGATGATACAGAGATTATACCAAACACTATGGTTCGACGCCAGTATAATGCTTCAGAGTTTGTTCCTATCACGAGGTTTGAGGCCACGTGGAATGGTCCTTTGGGGAGTGATTATAAATTAGGTTCAGTTTTGACAAAGTCTGAACACCATGTTAGAGACCGACAACAGGATTTAGGTGTATCATGTTTTGTTTGAAATACGTTTTTTTATCCCCCTTCTCAATTTATTACCTCTCAAGTTTTGAAAATATGCAGAAATTCATGAGTTAATTAATTAATTTTACAAGAAAAAACATACTTTCTATTCTATTATTATTTTTTAATTGAAAAACTATAAATGATTTGATAAATTTTCACAAGTTTTCTTAATACCACTGCTTCTTTCCATTCTTAAAGTATCTTAGAGGTTGAATTCACGATTATAAAAGTCATATTTATTAAAACCAAAACGTTATCTGTACTCGTATGTGTTTACTTTTCTTCGAATTACTTGATAGTAAAATATACGTTCTTCATTAAGTAATGCTAATTTAAAAAAAAATTATGAGGATAATAAAAGCTCTCCATTGTCACTCAAATATGCTGGATATATTGTGAAATTCATAATTTTAGGTGAACTGAAATAAATCAAACCTAATGAATTTCGTAGCGGGATTAATGTAATTAGTGAAATAACAAAGTATTGTCAAATATTCAGATAAAGAAAAAAATCTTTTTATAATATTAAGGTTTGTCCAACAATACTGATGGTATCTATTGACTGACATTTGAAAAATACGATGATGTTTAAGGGTGGTCTAAACACTGTTCGTCTCCTTGTATATATCATATTTGTACATCAATTCTCCGATTTTTTAGTTGCCCAAACGATGTCAAACCTTACTTTTTGTCAGGTGGGAAGCTAAGATACCAACTCAATCCAGTTCTGAATAAAATAGCTTTTCATCTCCATAAGACCTCTGTGCCTTCCAAGAAAATCTACGTGAAAATATTTTTTTAAGGTACCATCAATTCCCGATGGTAATTAAATCAATATATTTTTGGTAAAAGTCTGGTAAAAGAGTTCGTCTGGTAACAATACTCACTGAGTTGTCTCGTAACAATACTCTGTCGAAGACACTGTTGTCTCTCTGTGACGCTCTTCAGTATGTATGACTCGGCAATTCAGATAAGGTGAAAAGTTTTATTTGAGTAAATACAATATGAAGGCAAATGCTTTTTTTTTAAAGAAGTGTTTTTGAAATATTTTTTCATTAAACTCTTGTTACTGGGGAAATCTTATTATCTTGTGTGTTGGGCGTGAAGGTGACAATGTTGTCCATCGGCCATGCTCTTCAGCATGTACATATCACCAAAGCGGGTATGGTGAAAAGTACCATAAATTAATTAAAAAACTCTCAAATTAATAATAAATCATTAATGTACTGTAAAAAACCAATAAAAAATAAATTTATTCTAAAAACCACCTGCTCCACGACAATTAACTGATAAGCGAAAAGGGTATAGAATAAGCCATCCGTCGTGATCGAGTTTGTTATCCAGTTTGATTATCGAAGACACTTGTACTTATTTTGCTTTGTTGTGTGCAAGCTTTTGCACTTCACTAAGCCCATATATTTAATTGATCATACACGAAATTTCGATTGCAAAGAAATCATGTTAAATCTGCTGCAGTCTATTGTAAGACAGAGTTTTTCTACAGTTGCGGTTTTATGCTGTTTTGTAGCGTTTTCATAATTTTGACAAGCGGCTTATAAGCTATATAAAAATACTTTATTTATTCCTATTACAACTGCATATTAGAGTACATACTTATTAGATAAATATATAAAAAAAACAAAATAGTGCAATTTCAAGTGCACATTCTAAAACTATTTATTTTTTGCGAACATGGTTATGCATGGCACATCTGGCGGGCTTATTGCGTTATAGCAATTTCAAGTGCACACTCTAAAACTATTTATTTTTTGCGAACATGGTTATGCATGGCACATCTGGCGGGTTTATTGCGTTATAGCAATTTCAAGTGCACACTCTAAAACTATTTATTTTTTGCGAACATGGTTATGCATGGCACATCTGGCGGGTTTATCGCGTTATAGCAATTTCAAGCGCACACTCTAAAACTATTTATTTTTTGCGAACATGGTTATGCATGGCACATCTGGCGGGTTTATCGCGTCATAGCAATTTCAAGTGCACACTTTAAAACTATTTATTTTTTGTGAACATGGTTATGTATGGCACATCTGGTGTTATAGCAATTTCTTCCATCTAAATTTTATATGGGTTTATCGCGTTATAGCAATTTAAATGGGTTTATCGCGTTATAGCAATTTCTTCCATCTAAATTTCAAGTTTCAGCCTTCAAGCTCATCCTGGGTAAAATAAACTGTTTTAATTGTACAAAACAAAGATTTTGAATTCAAGTAAAAATAGTTTGTCAAGTAAATTGTCATTATCAAGAATTTAAGTAAAATAAAATTGTCAATCTCTAAACAATAACGGTAGATTTCGAGTAATTGAGTTCTTTCAAGTATAAATAAAAATGGGAAAGAAAAGAAAACTGAGATGAAAGGATAATCTAAGTAATGTAATATTTTTTCGATTCTCTCTTAAACGTAAATAAACATGGTGCATATCTGATAACTCTTGGAATTTCGTTTCATAATCGCGCCTAGTGTTGCACAGTTGCGCATAGTTATTTTTATAAAAAATCATAAATATAACCAAGTACAATTAGACAAGAAGACGGATGTCTTTGAAATCGGTTGTGAACATACATAAATATGACGAAGTACAATTAGACAAGAAGACGGATATCTTTGAAATCGGTTGTGAACATACATAAATATGACCAAGTACAATTAGACAAGAAGACGGATGTCTTTGAAATCGGTTGTGAACATACATAAATAAAACAGTCGTAAATATAAGATAATAAATACGTGTTTTATTTATTTTATTGAAAATTCACGAGTGACATTGTTCAATTAAATCAGAATACGAAAAATCTCCTTATGTGACGAAATTCATGTGACATTTTTACTTCCCACAATTTTTTATATTACAATAGATTAAAATAATTAGGATGATACCATCGAATGTTTCTAGTTTTTTATAATTTTTGTTGTGTTATTTACGTAGAATACGTGTTAGGCATTAATTTCTGTCAGATAAATGGCAGTTGCCAAATTTATGTTTCATTTTGC
This sequence comes from Odontocerum albicorne, assembly GCA_949825065.1. Taxonomy (NCBI): domain Eukaryota; kingdom Metazoa; phylum Arthropoda; class Insecta; order Trichoptera; family Odontoceridae; genus Odontocerum; species Odontocerum albicorne. The sequence continues at coordinate 101,289 of CATKWJ010000988.1, forward strand.
TGAGAATTGTTGATATGTAGATGCAGTTTTGAATCTGATAAATGTTTTAAATTGCCCGAATACAGATTACATCAAAGGTGAAGCGGAACTGCTTTACATTTAAACACATTTTTATAAAAAGCACCCAACCCACATATAGCCTGTTCTGAGATAATTGAGTAAATTCAGCTGTTTGGTTTAAGCTTGCATTGAACCTTTTTTTTAAATGCAATTTTGGCATGTGCATATAACCCCAATCAACTGACTTAGATTCTTTGCTCAAATGTGATTGATATATTGTTATATATTATATTTCAAATAAACCAAAAAAATGGGGATTGGGTCTCACTTGCTCATACGAGTATATGTCTATTTTATTATCAACATTTATAAAATTACACTAAAATCTCGTTTTACAGACTATATGAGTTATTTAAAAATAAAAATATACAAAAAATGCGTGTTGCATTCCAGGGAAATTCAAATTTTTATTATTTGAAAAAATATAAAATAAAATGTTCAAAATATTTACGAAAATACAAAATGACAACATATTTATTTCTATAAGAATTGAAGTTTTCACATATTCCAGTACTTCAGCATTGAGCACTTCAAAGCCTTATTTTTTTGGCATATTTTGTAAGAACATGTAATATTATAAAATCAAGTATTTCTACTTGCATGAGTGCGGTCTCGACCCGTGGCTCTATCTCAGAAGGTTTCTTCTAGGTATGTTGGGATACTACCTTCTTAGCGTGAGTAGGGATGTAAGGGCCTCTTCTTATATCATTAAATTGCTGACGGAAGCAACATTTAATCTTACTATGTTGGAAAACATATGGTTTTATGTTCCTGAAAACTATTCGAGGTACAGAAATATTGATTTATTTAGCCTAGCAAAAAGTAGAACTAACTTAAAAAGTACTCTTGAATTGTTTTGTGGGCTGTCTGTTTTAAGTAAGGCCTCAGATATTGACATTTTTAATATTTCAGAAAATGTTTTTTAAGAAAGCATTGTGAACTTTCTTTGTGATGGAACTTAGTTCTTACGGTTTCACAATTATTTCTTATTTGTTACATTTTATTTTTTATTATATTTATCTTTGACCTTTGTTTGTAATGCGTTTAACCCATATGTGCACACTTTATGAAACAAATTCATAAACATAAAAAAGTATGATCCCCTCCCCCTACTACATTATTTAATGTTCACCTATCAAATACCAGCTGGTTGACTTACTAATGATTCCTGTTTTAAGTCAGTAAACTTTTGACATGAGCCAATGATATACAATTCTCATTGAAAATAACATAAAAAATCTAGATAACATACATATGAGACTTACAACTTAACGGACAAAAAAAAAACGATAATAACAATAATATGTCACAAACAAAAAATAATCTCATTCATATATGTTAGATATGCAAGTATAATGCATAAACATTACGAATTCGATATTTGAACACAACAACTTCTAGATAATAAGAAATTGAAACAAACCAACTTATAGATAATTAGAAAATTAAACGTGGTTGTAACGAAATTCAATAGAATTGTTATAAATGAATTTCGTGAATTCAGTGTTTTAACATTCAGTGATCGTTCGTATATTTTACCAAAGTGAAACGATCCGAGATATTTAGTATGTCGAGTCTCCATCCAATATTGCAGAAAGCAAATATTAGTGTTTTCCCAGATATTTGCCTCAAAGTCAATGATTCAAACGCCCTTAGGCAGTTCGTCTCAACGCGATAAAGTGATATTATATGTTTACCTTAAAACTCGTATATATGGTAGTTTGTACTTAAGTTGTTTTATCTTCTGACAGTAAAAATGCGTATATCCTCTGAGAGTTGCAGATTTTCTGAGAGTTGCAGATAAAATTACGAAAATTATTTCAAGTTTCTTTGTAAAAGGGAAATTAAGTAAAAACGTATGCCATTGTTACCAGTGAGAAATTGATTGGTTTGTTTTATTTAAAATTAATTAATTATAATAATAAAAGCACAATGTATATCTTCAAAAAAAGACAAAAATCTGATCCTGGTAACTACAGAGGAATATCTCTTTTAAGCGCATTTCTCAAGCTCTTCACCAACATCCTAAGAGAAAAATTAGAACAACAAATTGAAAATAGAGTTGAACAATAAGGATTCCGAAGAAACAGATCTACTACTGATGCTATATTCATACTGCGGCAAATTAAAGAAAAGTCTTTGGAATACAACAATACTGCTTACCTTGCTTTTATCGATCTGACCAAAGCCTTTGATAGAATCCAACTGGAAGATGTAATAAGCATTTTGCTCGAAAGGAACGTGTCAACCTTCATCCCCACAACCATTAGAGACATAAACCTAAATAGCTCCACAAGAATTCGCGTAGACGGAGAACTCTCTAATGACGTTCCAACACCAACCGGAGTAAGAGAAGGAGATAGTTTAAGCCCATTTCTATTTAACTTGGTTATGGATAAAATTATAGAAGTTGCCGAACTTAATCTAGGATACAAGATGGGCGACAATATGCTAAACATCATATGCTATACTGACGATGCCACCATCATAGCCGAATCAGAGGAAGACCTGTAACAAATGCTACATCGATTACACACTGCTTCCAAAAAATACAACATGTCTATCTCCCCCAGCAAGACTAAATGCATGACTCTAGCCAGAGAGCAAGTTGTATGCAGTGTGGCGATCGACGACACACCGATTGAACAAGTAACAAAATTTAAATACTTAGGTGCTAGCATAATGTGCAATAGTGACCTCTATGGCAAAGTTCTTGAACAATCACAAAGGGCCGCAGCTATTTCCGGATATTTAAAGAACACTATCTGGAAAAACAAGCGTATGAACATCCAAAGCAAGGTGAGGATATACAATACATGTGTCCGCCCTATAATGACATACAGCATAGAGTCCAGAGCCGACACTGTCAGAACCAAAAATCTCCTTCGAACCAGTGAAATGAAGGTACTCAGGAGTATCGCTGGCAAAACCCTTTGTGATAGAGTACGTAATACAGAAATCCGAAGGACGTGCGAAGTTGAAGATATTGTCAAATGGGGACGACAGAGACGAAAGATCTGGAACGAACACGTATCCAGAATGGCGGAACCAAGAGCCGTAAGAATGGCCAGGGACAGTATCCCGCAAGCAAGCAGACCTCCAGGACGACCTCCCAAAAGATGGAAAGACAGCTGGCAGTCGACGTCGCAAGAGGCAAACAATGCCTAAAATAAGATGATGAAGAAAAAGAAGATAATGTATATATCGACGTTTAGAGTGATGACTTAAGAGCACTAAAATCCGAAGTGTTCAGATTATAGTATTTAATATTTCAAATGTCTTTCGATATTTCATGAAGCAAATTATTTGTTACCGTTTTGATCAAATCTGTTCAACATGTCGGGGAGCAACCACGACCCGTATAATTCCTTCCACATAGAGTTTCTCCATGAAGTTTTTATTTTGGGCGACCATGACGTGGCAGAAACAATGCAGAATGCTCACCTGAACAGTAAGCGAATAGAGTTTGTGTCTTAGTACTGTACAAGAAGATCGATAATGCCAGGGATTTGTCAAATCGTCTTTTTCTGTTGCCTGTGATTCTTGTGTTACGCAATATTCAACCGAGTTTGTCTACAGCAATAAAGTTATTACATTCCGTATTTTTTTTACCGAAATCAACCGTGTTTGCTTATTAAATATTCTAAATAAATTCAATGTATGAAAAAAAGTTGAACTGATACGTCAATGATGGATCAAAACATGTAAAAATTCAAAAGTTCCGCTTGACTGATAACGATAATAAAGAAAATCTGTAACATATTTCTCTGTTAAAATATTTTTAACACAAGATGGGGGGTCAGCTTTTCTAAAAAAATGCATACAAGATTTTTTGCTTAAATTACATTATTTGTTATAATAATTGAATAAGGCAATGTGACAGAAACACAACAGTAATATAAGCCATTCGTATGTTTTTGTTTTATCATTTGTTATTATAATCGTAGAAGTTAATTTAACAGTTATATAACAAATAATGCAACAATAGCTGGTTTTCGTTACATTGTTATTATAATTATTGAAAAGAATATACCAGTAATATAACAGCAATGAAATATAAGTTGTTTTCGTTTCATCTTTGTAATTACTTGTTTTTTTTCTTTTTCTGTCTTAAATTTTCGTTTCCCTGTTTGTTATTAAAATCATAAAATAATGTAGCTCTAACGCAAAGATTCCCAAAGTGGTCTATATGGACCCCCAAGGGTCGATTTCGACTTGTAGGGGTCAATGTCAGCGAGAAAAGAAAATGGGGGTGCACGAGATGTAAATGGGGGTCCACGTGAGCGGATCCCATTTGGGCAGGTCATCGTCAATATTTAGGCGTTCCGTAAATGTCTTATTACACCTAAGACGATGTATATATTACAAGAAGAACTGATTGGAATAAGTACAAACTAAGAACTTAAGGTGCAGTTCAGAAAGAAGGGTCAGCAGTTCTGGCTACAGAAAGATATTCCTTTTCTTATCCTGCATTATGGACTATTGCAAAAAAGTTTTTGTTAGCTTTTCCATTTTCATACCTCGTAGAAAGAGGTTTTAGGGCGGTTGACAATCTTCTTACGAAAAAAAGAAATCGAGTGCAAATCACTGAACGGGGACATTCAAGACTATACTAAACCTTACTAATTTGAAGTCATTGCTATCAGAGCATCAGGTTCATCCCTCCCATTAACAGTATTATTTGTGTTTTAATTTTATGTAAGAATTTTACTAGGTTTGGATGTGTTTCGTTCCAAAGCCAAATATTAACTTGAATTTTGTGTTTTTTCAATAAAGGTATGAATAAAAATTATACATGTTTTTATTTTTTTACAATTGTCCACTCTACAAAAACCTTATCAAGGTGAACAGCATTGTTTTAGCTGTCAAAAATACATTTGAAGTTAATAAGCTTAAGAAGGAAAATTCAATATTAGACAGGCAGGGGGTCTACGGAAAGCCAAAAATCGGCAAGTGGTTTACGGGGCGAAAAAGTTTGGGAAACTATGGTCTAACGTAATAAAAACGTTACAATAATTGAATCACTATTTCCTTATTTATCTAAAATGTTTTGTATTTTAACCAATATAGTAATATCCATTTAAATATTTATTGTATGTCTTATTAAATGAATAATGGAATTTACAATTCATTCTACTAGTATAAACTTAGATTTTTTTATATTGCCGACTGTATTAAAAATATAATTTTTGAATTTATATAGAATTTAAAACAAGATAAAATGCTTATAATTTTGTTTTTTTTTCTTATTATATTTGATGCACCGATAAGAAACATTCACACCGATGTGATATTTAACTTTTAATTAACATTTTTATGCTGGAAAGTTCAAAAGTAATATATTGTATTTATGGAAACTGAATATTCTTCGATTATTATATCGCATTTATTTAAATTACTTAAAATAACACTCAAGAGGTGAGATGTAGAATAGTTTAAATCTCATTTATTTAATCATAAAAAGATGACGTCATTTTTTACTAAACAAAAATATTTTTTATAACTTGACTTCCTGAACGAAATATTTTTTGGTTTTTAATGTTATGTATTGATTTGAAATCTCATTGACCATGATAAGTATAATGCAAGGCACATTACAAAGGGCGGAATACAGCACTTGTCATTGGTGCCACTGGAGATGAATATGTAAGTTAAATAGTGTTTTTTTGAATTTGTGAGTTACATATAGAGTTAAGAGCTTCAGTATTAACAATCTGTCTGCATCTACTAATTCCACCACGTTCCTGATGATGAACAGTTTTACACCATTTCGCTTGATTTGCTGATATTTACTCCCAGATATGCTGAGCTTTACGTCTCTGAGAGTGTTTTGCGTTTTTGTATCTCTTGCGCTGCTCGCGAGATCTATATAATATACTTTAATTGAATTAAGATGATCTCATTTTATCTATTGTAAATTTTATTTAATCAAGATAAAATTTTCAAGATGCATGTTTTCCACCCAGAGGGATTTGTTTCGATTTTCGAACTAAAAAAAATGTTGCAGTCTGATAACTGAATTTGCCTGACAACAATTTCCGTACGCGCTAGATATGTGCGGTTGTTGTAGCTTGGTGAGTGCAGTTATATTTTTAATACGTACGATGGCGAATTATTTTTTACCAGAAGACTCGATTTCTGGGGACAAAAACAATTTCATCTCCCGGATACGTTTTCCAATGTCCGCATCACCAATTTGGATATTTGAGGACAAATTAAAACTGTTAAATCTTTGCAATGAAATGGAACCAGCGAGGAATATGACCTAAGTCAAGAAAATAAAAATTACTGACAAAATAATGGAGCACGTAGCCCTCGAGTTTAAAAACAAGCGACTTATCAACTAGGTCATGGAGGTCGGTCTTTCATTTGGTTACTGTTAGTTTGGAATTAATCTTAAAACTTCCGAGTGAGAACCAATTATTCAAATAGGTTGCTACATAGGATATACAAAAAAATCATTGTAAAATAAAGTGGAAGGGGTCCATTTTTATTAAATATTAGGTGTTAACATAAGTTGTGTCCGTTTTTTTCCAAATTAAAAAATGAGCACCAAAAGTAAAACAAAATAGTAAAGGTTATACGCCATTCGAAAGAAAATTTTCTGCTCTACAAGATATTGTGTTTGCTTTTACGTTACATATATTATTTTATTTGATTACAAGCCTTCAAAATGGAATGTCAAGTATACGAAAGGGAGCATTTTTGACACCTCCTTCTGTTCGCATTCAATCGAGGGAATAAAGCTGCGAAAGCTGCTCGCGATATTTGCGAAGTGTACGGTGAAGATGCTATGAATGAAAGTGCAGCTCGTTGATGGTTTTTGCGTTTCAAAGACGGTTATTTCGACCTGAAAGACATGGAGCGTTCCTAATGACCAGTGGACTTCGATGAGGACCGCTTAAACTATATTATTTATGAAGATCCCCTTCAAACCACTGTAGAATTGGCTGAGCAGATAAATTGTAGTCACATAAATGTATACCGCCATCTTAAATCAATAGGAAAAGTCCAGAAGTTCGGCGCTTGGGTTCCACATGTTTTGAGTGAAAAAAACAAAAATTAACGTTCAACAATTTCTGTTGGTTTGCTCACGCGTCATCGAGCTACGCATAGCCACAAGCAAAGGTTCCTTTACCGCATCATTACTAGTGATGAAAAATGGTGCCTTTATGTGAATATGAAGAAACGGAAAGAATGGGTGAGTTATGGTCAACAAGCAACGCCCAGAGCAAAACAAGGTTTACGTCCGCGCAAGACGATGATTTGATCTGGTGGGATTGGCAAGCCGTCATCCACTACGGGATACTTGAACGCAATCAGACAGTCAACGCGGAGCTATACATTCTGCTAATGCAGCGGCTCAACACTGCAATTCAACAAAAAAGGCCGGATCGGCAATATGGCGTTATTCTGCAACACGATAACGCCCGCCTTCATATCGCCAACATTACGAAAAATTCAATTCAAATGCATCAATTTCGAAATGTGAGAGCGTGCATTATCGTGAAACAAGATAAGTCATCTTTGGTAAATCAATGCTGATTGTTTGTCACATATATTTCGACTCATAGCTTTCAATTCTTCACTATACAACTATATAGATAGTGGGTGATATATTGCTTTAAATAAACAGAAAATTTGGCAGCACCAGCACCAAATTTTTATATCATTTGTGTGTTTTCTCCCAATAAGGATTTCGATTCGTCGTTTTCAACATTAGCATGACATTCTTGGCGCTCTTCATGTTTAAGTCTCACATAACCGTGCCTTAACTATTCGATCCGATGCAGCACTGTTCGTCCAAAAGCGGTTTATTTACCCCATGTTTGGCTTACATTGAGTGCTGTTTGAGATGGACAATGCCAAAGTTTAAATTCATTAAAAAAATTAACACATAATTATTTATTTTTCAATCCCAGTTCGGAAGGATATAACATAAGTAATGAAAATTAAATGCTTGACTTAATAAATAAATAAAACAGATTACTTACTGTCAATCAAAAATAAATGAATAAATATTTCGTAATAAAGAACGTTTGAAATAATATAATATTAAAATCGGTTATTATTTTCGGAACAACATACTTAATATACGAGGGTGGATCAAATATGAACGAGACTTTTTTTGTTCTATTTTTTTTTATTTGCAGAAAGAAAATGACCAGTACACATAATTTTTAATATCCTGCCTTAGAAATGCATTTTTCTCAGCGGATTGATAGTTTTTTATCCAGACAGCAGCAGCAGCAGGTTGTGTCAGCAATCAATTGTGCACTAACCCCTCTACTCCATCGTCGTCGTTCAATCGTTGGCCTCCTATAGCTTTTTCAGGGGCCCAAGGAGATGAAAGTCGTAGGGCAATATATCAAGACTATAGAAAGGATGTTCCAGTTATGTCCAACTCATTTCCTCTAATTGTTCGCATGTTACAACTGCAGTATATGGCCTCGCGTTGTCATGGAGAAGAATCACTTCTCGTATCGGTTGATCACGTCTTTTGGATCGATAAGCAAGTTTAACTTCACTCAAAAGCTCGCAGTAGTACGCCGCATTGATGGTACAATGATCATGTAAAAAATGATGTGCAGAATGCCTCGCCGGTTCCAAAAAACGGTTGCAAGCAGCATACCAACTGACAACTGAGTTTTGACTTTCGCCGGAGCTGCCTCGTCCTTCTTTCTCCACTCCATGCTAGCTTGTTTTGACTCGGGGGTGTAGTGGTGTACTCAAATTTTGTCGCAAGTAACGATGCGACTCAAAAATGCGTTCCTTTTTATGCAAGCCGCGCCATGAGCCACTCATAGATATGCAAACGTGCCTACTTTTGTTCTGCCGTCAAAAGACGTGGGACCCATCGAGCAGACACTTTACGGAATCCTAGGTCCTTTGTGACTATGGATGGAGTGCTTCCATAACTTATTTCTATATCAGAACAAATTTCGGAACCGTCAAATATCGGTCGCCTTCTAGAAGATCACGAATGCCGTTAATGTTCTGTTCGGCAATGCACGTTCGTGGGCGACGATCATGACTCTCATTTCAATCCCTTCACGGCCTTTCATAAACTCGTTATGCTAGGCAAACACACGGGGCTTTGACAGTGTTTGATCCCCAAACCATGCCGCCAGTCTCCGCAGAATTGCGGCGAGTTTAACGTCCTCACGAGCGAGAATCTTTATAATTATGCTTTGCGCAATCGACGGTTGCACCTCTTTCTTATACATCGTTTGCCATACTAATGACGGAATCTGCCGTGGCTAGCCGACCGCTCTCCCCCCTCCTGATATCCCTTCCCAACACTTCTCAAAGCGGCCGCGCGCTCCGTTTAAAACTATGGTACACGTTCTAAAACAAAAGTCTCGTTTACATTTGATCTACCCTCATATTACCTGTTTTTTAAGAAGTCGAGTAACAATATTTGAATAAACGAAGCCGATACCTGATATCTTGTTCACAGGAGAGAACATCACATTTTATGGTCTGTTTATCTATTATCTAGGATTTGGATTGCTGGTAATCGGAAATAACAGATCACGAGAATAGACAGTGAGATAAAAATTTACAAAGCATATGTTAAACTAATCATCAATTACGGAATAGAGTCCAGACATTGATTGAGATCACGACGCAGAATAAATAATATGACCCCCTATGTTTCGGTGGTTGGTATGTCATTTAGAAAAAAAATACAGTTATTAAAATTATTTGATTGAGTTAATAATTCTGATTTAACAAACCCTAACTATACTGGTTTAAATGGTAGTCGTTCTCAACACAAGGCTCGCGCTGAGCACCTCCCAGCTGGCTGCAGAACGAATTGCCCGCATCAGATATAAATCAGCGCGGGGACCATTAGTGGCTTACTTAGAGACCAATACATAAATCAAGAAATCCCGATCACCACCCCACCCCAGCGCCACCATTCTAACCCAGTCTTCTCGTTGTGAGGGAGGCTTTTAAACAAGACTTCGTGTGCTACGTTTCTCATATTCATTGGGCTTGCAAATAAGAAAGCTTAAGATGTACGAATATTTTCTTTTTCAAAATGAAGCATTTATAATTTTTTAGAAGGATTGAAGAAAATCAACGATTATTGGTAACATTTTGGCCAATTTACGATTAATTCAAACTTATGAAAAAACTAAATAACTAGTTTATTACAAAAATGTAAAATTAAAAAAATGTATTATAACCTATTACGTAACCGTGTATTGGGAACGAAATTACGGATGTAAAAATATCCAAAAAGACGTTCGTAAATACTGTTTGTTCGATTATGATCGCATATCATGTTATTTGCGTGATATTCCGTGTTCCGCATTATTGTGTTTTTCTAAGATGTAAAATAAATAAATAATAATCTTGAATAATTAAAAAATATCCTTGGGTTGTAACGATTTATTCCAGCTAACGATCCACAAATGCCAAACCAAATCCTTCAAGTTTTTCCACCTGATCGACGCTCCATCAACTGAGTACGCTACATTTCCAAAAAATAACATTGTACCATCAGCCAGTCACCTATCCAATAATAAGTATGTAACCTACGTGGCTGGAAATTACAGTGTATTCTCTATGTAATGTGTATGATCAGAGAATTAAAAAAAAAAGACTTTTCTCCTCAGGTTTATTTAAGAAGACATAACACGTTTTATTGTGAGAAAGAGACTTCAAATATTTAAGTAAATTTTAGATTTAACGACAAAAAAATACGATTAATAGTGCTAAGTTAGTTTTTCAAATTCAGAATATTGAATTTCGATATTAATAAACAAATATCCAACTTATGAGTATCCTAAACTCACAATGTTATCATCACTTGCATGCCACAGGGTGACCGTAATGGGATCAACTAATAACGTCAACTGTTTCTTCTCCTTCTTCCGCGTGTGACCCTGACACACCATGTCTTCTCCAGCCAGGTTACATCACCCAATTTTAGATCGTGTAACTCCTGCAAGCCTACAGGAAACGTCTTCAGTGGGCAGCTGTTTACGATGTTGCCCATGATCGGGATCTCCTCACACTCACAAAAAAGTGACTTGAATCTCCTCAGACTCACGAAAAAGTGACGCGAACTCACTAGCCACTTATATCAAGACACTCCAAGCCTCGTTTAATTTTAATATCTTTGTGTAAAAATATACAGATTTTTTTATTTGACAATATTTAAAAAACACACACAAATAATCTATCTTCTATCTTTATAAATAAAAATGTAAATGTTCGTATATTAAAAATCTCTAATCTCCGAAAGTTCTTCACTGATTGCTTTGAAATTTTTACAAAATATTGCATTTGTGTACAAGCATGTTTATATATATTTTTTAATATACGGTTGTCTATAAAAAAGTTTATAAAACAGACGAAATAACGGGAGCGCCCCCTGCAGCAACACACGCAAACTAAATAATTCTCATTGACAGTTATGTCACATTGCATTTTTAACGTTTAGGAATTAATATTAAATAATAAATATTAAATATCTATATAAAAAAATGTAAATGTTCGTTAATTAAAAATCTCCAATCTCCGAAAGTTCTTCACGGATGGCTTTGAAATTTTGACAGTTTCATTTTGATTTTGAATATTAAATAAAAAATATTAACTTCTGCAGTTTAGTGACGTCAAAATAAGAATTGGTTGAAAAAGTATTTCCCAATATTCAAATCAATTATAAGAATCACGATTAGCTGAGTGAACGAGCTATTCTTGCCGCTAAGAACAAAGATGTCTACAAACTTAGCAATATTATTCAGTTCCTTTTTTAATGTTTCGCAATTTTATATTTTTTTGTTATAACTTTCTTTCTTCTTTTTCAGTGCAATTGATCTGCTTTAGTTCATCAAAATGCTGAGGAAGCAGCAGAGCGACGTGCAGCCAGACTTGAGGATGCACGGTTGCAATCACGGCAATCGCGTTCTGCAGATTCAGATCTGTTCGTTCTCAAGAGAATGAACGTGACATATTGAGAGTGGCTGAAAGACATCAAAAATATTGTATACCCACAAGCATTGTTAAATTAAAGATATTAGAAACGTGTGCTTTCTCTTTTCTTTATTTTTCATTTAACCAGTCTGAGGCACAGCAACGCGTGGCCGGGTACAGCTAGTATATACGAGTACAATAAATTTAAAAAAAAATCTTCCCTTCATAAGTATATTTTTAATAAGACTAAGAGATAAAAATAGTTCTTAACAGGAAGTGAAGAATTAAAGAACTGAATAAGAAACAAATATATCTAGACGTTGCTTTCTTTGATTATTTTTATAATCTTTAAATTTATAAATCTATCTTAGGTATATAACATATAATCCAGTTCGTATTTCACTGAGACCAATGTTTATGGTTATTGTTTAAAATTAGACAAGAAATGGTTATATTGTTGAATTCTTGAAGAGTTCAAAATATTTATAACTGTACAAATATGAGTACCAATTGAGAATTACTGAATTCATATGTAGCGTGTACCATTATGGTGCGTATCATTTTGATGATTTATTGTGTCTCGGCAAATCATGCTAGGTAAATATAATTTGTCTCGGAACAATGAGTCGTAATGCTTAGTGCTCATTTGTATCCTTTGTGTGCTCACCCCTGATGTAGGAAGTCATGTTACAAGAGCCCAAAACATATTCCAGGAGTGGTTCAAGTGATATATTGTACAATATATTCTGGGGCGCTGCTCATGGAAGCACCCGTATGGACTTGCCTATGTTGTCTTCCCTGTGAATACGTGCAGACAATTGAATCTTTTCTAGGACTGAAAGGGCCACATCTCCTTATTTTAGGTACGACAGATTAGTTAATAAACCCCACAATTTAAATATGGGGACATAGAAGTAAACTTATATTTCTGAGATAAGAATATAATTAAAATAGTTGGCTACAAACTCGTAACACAAAATTATTTTGAAGTGTATTTTATTTCTCTCTATATTTGATAATTATAGTGATTATATTGTATGTTGGAACGAGTCTTTGTATCATTTAAGTTCTCCATATATTAAGCAGATATTTTGGTCGTATAGTGCTAAAAGTACCCCATAGTATTTAAAAGAGAATAATTTATGTAATTGGGACTACGTTAGCTGGAAGAAAAAAACAATGAACATGCGTATTTTTGCTGTGCCGACAAATAAAATACTGGATTAATAATATATAATGAGGGAAGGAGAAACCTTATAAAAAAAGAAACTCGTAGGTTATATTATCTCAATTGAAGAAGTTATGAAATAAGTGTTATATAGGGCAACATGCGGAATAGTGCTACACGGAAAGAGAAAGCGCATTTTTATACTTCCATATTAGTAAACATATATTCTAACAATATTATTAAATACTTATGATAGAAGGGCATTTGTTTAGTGAGACAAATCACTGACTTTTCGGCTGTCACAGTATGTCCCATTGTTGTAAAGCGTTGAATAATTAAATGACAGAAAATTTACACCAAAAATTTTCCCGACTTTGGGTTTCATTACGATGACGATTAATAAGAAGATATATTAAAAGTATTTTTCTATGAAGTTGTCTCTTGCATCCACAATCCCCAGTCCGAATTTCTAACGTTAGAAGTGTGAATGTTGGTACCAGTTCTAACATAATTAAGTATTGTTTGTGCTCCCTTGATGATGAGGTGAAAACCTTGAAACCGGTTGGGTTATTGTATAAAGTGGAATAAACAGTGTTTGACTAAAACAATGTTTCAATTTTGTTGTATTATGTATTTTTAGTGTGTTCATATGCATGTATATTTTGACCGTGAAGTACTCGTACTTCACGTGGGTGCGATATGTCTCCTATGATGTTGGGAGAGACACCACAATCAATGAATACATGTTTAAATGGTACTTTATCGTTATGTTTCTTGAATTCCTCGATGCCAAAGAAGTGTAAGAAGAAAACAAAATGTAGTCAGGGGAGAATGAGTGAAGAAAATATTAAAAGCTACAGTAAAGCATAAACAAGTGATGTACTCGTACCAAATTGCGAAGCACAGAGGCAATATGAAGTTTCTGTTCGAACCCTCATATCTCATTAGACTTTGATCTAGAAATAGTCGTACGTCTTTAAGAAGATCGGGTCCATTAGTTATAATTTTATGAAATATGTATTATTTTTTTTTTTTTAAATAATATTTTAACATTACTCGAATAATAATTTACTTTTTAAGCTTTTTTCGGTTTAGAGAACGCAAAGCGTTTATCATGCTAATTAAATGGCTTGCTGGTTTTTTAGCACCAATTTCGTAGTTTTGTATATTAATTTACCAAAGAAATGGATATTCTAAATATATTTTCTAAGGCGAAGGAAAAATCAAAACAACAGTGGCTAATGTCTTCTCAAGAACCAAATACTGAAAAATCTGTCAGTCCAGCTGAAAGCCTATCATTGACTAGGAAGCTCAAATAATGAACCAAGCTGACGTTAAACTGACCCTTTCATTCTTGCGCGATGTATTACTAATTTTAACCACTATGAGAGGGAAAATATTTGAAACAAATAATAACCAAAGATAAAATATACTGAAGCTCTCCTTTGTGGTGACATCTCTCACATATTATACGTGCATAGGAGAGAGACAGCTTTACCTTTTAATGTTATTTTGTTAAGAATTTTTTGATTATGTGGAAAAATATTTTGATTCATACAACAATATTTCTATAGTGTACCATATAAGGCATATTTTGTGACACATAAAAACATTTAGATTGTACGGGTATGTAAAGTTTTATTTAAATTGCCTTTTTCTTTAAATCTAAAAGTGAGGCGTCTTCTCGCATTTCACTTTGAATACAAACTAATCGCATGTAACTTTTTAAAAATGCTTCCTTATTAACTTTCACAGAAATGTAAACTTTCCACAAGAGAAATTCTGAAAAAAAAATTCTTTTGGTCTACTTGCTCTATGAATCCATTTAAAATTACTCTTAAAACGTTGTTCAGCAAGTTTATTCGCCAGAATATTGTTTATTTCATAGTTTAAATTAAAAGGGCAAATCGCAAAATACTAAAAGAAACCGAAATATATAAATTGTTGAGATTCGGTATCTTTTAGAATTTATAAGCATAAATTTTATGCGGTACTTAAATACTCGTTGCTAAATTTTTAATAAAATCATTCTATCTTTGATATTTTTTTTGTTGAATGAGTTTATTTAATATTATGGCATTATTACATCTGTTCTTACATCAGAACATGTTATCTAACGTTTAGCTGCCTATTATTTGTTAAAGCATTTTTAAATATGATATTAATTACATCATTATATTAATCATCAGAATTATCAAAATTAATATACACTGAAAAATTCGCTTACTTTAATTCCTGATCAGAATAACATAAAACCGTAGGTCTAATTTTTCTTGAAATTTTATACTCATTAAAATCATATGAAATACGAGTACAATAAGGTCTAAATTCGTAAGATTTTTTGGTAAATGTGTTTTCCAGATATTTTGTCACATATTTTTTGCCTTTTTCGATTGTTACACTTTTTTTAAATGGAAGCGTTTCTATTTAGTTAATTTTAAAAGTATAAGTGATTTTGCGGTATTTTTTACGTCATCTTATGCAACCAATTTTATTTTAAACTTGTAATTTGGCTTTTTTTCCTAGATTTCGTTCGATCCACCAATGTTTTCTGAGGATAAAGAAAGACTTTTTAGGAAACTTCTGTGTGGGTCTTATTAAATACTGTTATGTTGCTCTTAAATTTCGAGAAAAATGACAATTTTTACTTGTTTGTGTAGATAACAACAAACACATTTTTATTAATCTTTCATTTTATATTGAAAAATTTTACGACAGTATTAATTAAAAAAAACAAGATTGTATTTAAATTGTCATATTTATTACACTAGTAATATAGAAAGAATGTTTTACGTAAAATAATTTATTTTGTATTTGTGATATTTTTTTAATGATAAATGAATTAACAGAAATTTTTGTGTCGTAATCGCGACTTCACCAATTGTAAGGGTTATCTGAACTGGACCATAGAAAGAAGAGATATATAATAAGATGAATGAACGACATCCTCCGTAATTTATAGAGGATGTTTTCGCATTGATAAATACTACTTTATTTGAAAAATTAATTGCTTTAAACTTAAAAAAAAAACGGTTATTTTTGGAAATTTAATAACATTGCTGATAATATATCTAGACAAAGTCATTAACAAAAACTACCGGTAATAATAACGCTTCAGTTTGAATATATAAAATATGAATATACTGTAAAATTATTAAAACTTTGGCAATGTTTTGAATATAAATTGTATTTAACTAGATTAAAGAGCATTAAATATAATCATTATAACATTTTAAAATGATTAAAAGTCCTTTGATAAAAGTCTTTATTAAATACATGAACATTTACTTTGATAGCTGGATTAATCCTTCGTCATTTTGAATGTTGCTTTTAGTCCCTATTCGAAAAGTTAAACTTAGTAAAATGTCACGTTGAAAAAGGTTTTGAATAAAGTTCAACATTTCGGATTGAGTTGAAAAATATTTAATTTCCGTCAAAAAAGGTCTGTTAAAGGATTTTTTATTAATCAAATGTAAAAAAAAATATTTAACATCTAAATTTCTTTTTAAGTTTTCTTATGATACTTGCAGAGTGAAAAATGCTTCAATTCATTAAAGTAGGCGTTGAATTTGTGAAATTTTGCTTATACAAATACAAAAATAAAACAGTTTATTGATAGCAATTTAGTATCTTAATATATATCCTATAATTAAACATATATGTTAAGGCAATGAAAAAAAATGTGACAAGGGTAAGCTATCAAATTTTTGGTTAATCTCACAACATCCTCCCAATTGAGATACACCCCACGAAAAGGAAACAGAACCCGCCTACGAGGACGCCAAATATTTATATAGGAAACTACTTCCCGAACAACCTTTCATTTACATAAATATGTTTTAAACTTTACCCACTTAATCAATAAAATACATATATAACTCACGTAAATTTAAAACATCCACTTTTTGCATTTTAGTAATAAATACGACGATATCTCGGTCTTTTACATCAAATTAATTTTGATTCATTCACGTGGTACTCTTCAGATATGGCTGGAAAATGAAATTGCCTTCAGCCTCATTCATCAAGTGTTCGGATTTGGATGAGAAGATACGTAGTTGGTATCGCACGTGTTGCTATTACTACCCTACAGCAATCCTCTAGCACATTCAGTGCTTTCGAGTGTCGTTAGAGTTCTAGCAAAATATAAAGACCTTTATGAATACATTCAAAATTGTTTCTATAGTACGTACAATGCATCAGTGTATTGAGCTCATTCAAGTCTGTCATTGGTCACTCGTCCGTCTTTGCTCTCAGCTACAGTATCACCCGAAAGTATTTAATAGTTTTATTTTCAAATTTAAAAAAAAATGTGTTCAAAAGCTGGACGTGGTTTTCATTTGAAAAAACCACCGAAAGATATAATAGCGAGGCCATTTTACGCTAAAAAAACATTGCACTGTGAAGTTTCAAAAGTAACCGGAGTGTCTATTAGTTAAATTAAACTCATAGATAACCAGAAAAAAAAGAATGAAAAAATATTTGTTTAACAATTCACCGCGTCACAAAATAACTATGTAGGTAAGCATGTACTCGTATAATTATAGTGATTTATGTTGAAAACTCTTATGTCATATTAATGTTATTTAATTATTTGTAACTGTCTATCTTTCGTAATTACTCTATTTTTTTTTTGTATTCACCATAATTTTCCATAACATGATTAACCCTAATAGTTTATTTATGAATTACGGAAATTAAGTTTATTCTCCTCTAATATACCATATTTATAATGATCTAACATATATCCTTTACTTTCACTAACTACATAAATACTAATACTATAAATCACTCAAAAATTTCCCATAATTTGGGAACTACGAGTATAATATTTACACAAAAGTAAAGGAATGCGCCCAATAATAAGTCAGAAAAGTGTATTCATATTTAAAATGTTTTATTTAAAATTTAAAAAGGAAGGAAAAATTATTAGAAAAGACAAAACAAAAGCAATGCATAAAAGAAACATCAATAGCATACATTAAATTTCACACATTAAAATAAGAAAAAATATACAGTTGAATTAAAACAGTGATTATTATTTTTATGTAACAAATTGCGGTAGAAACATTAAAACTTCTAAAAAATCTAAAAGTATCATAAAAAATACACAATATAATGAATAGAGTGGATATGGTCGTAATAAATTGCGGTATAAACATAAAGCAACCTAAAAAAATTATATATTTTCACAAAGAAATCTTTGATTTAGTTAAATAGCGATGTTTTTTTGGGTGGATCGTAACACACCATTCTTTTTTTTCTGGTTATCTATGAGTTTAATTTAACTAATAGACACTCCGGTTACTTTTTATATATATATATATATATATATATATATATATATATATATATATATATATATATATATATATATATATATATATATATATATATATATATATATATATATATATATATATATATATATATATATATATATATATATATATATATATATATATATATATATATATATA